>JAEQBH010003022.1:0-117371 GCA_016808115.1 Tetrastigma voinierianum
TGTATTTATAATAGATGTCCGACCATTTGTATCTTGTGCTTGGATTTGTTCCCATTGGATGGGATTTTCTTATCGATGTCGGTTTGGTAATGGTTAGAAAAATTTGTTTATTTGGGATAATCTTCCTTCCTTATTGGGGGGAGATCCAACTGGTGATAATCTGTTATTATTTTCCTTTCCTTAATGATAAGATTTGGTTGGATTGGCAGGATGATATCTTGTTAGGGGTTATTCTATTTTCTGTATTGGCGAAATACAATTTGATTTGCAGGATATGGATCTTCTAATTCATCCAAGATCGTCCTTTGGACCTAGCGGGCCGGGCCTTCGTTTTGAAATTTTGGTACCGAGGGGCACAGGTGTGCGTTGGGCGTGCCACTTCTTTGGGCTTGGTGAGTGGGCCTGCGAGCCCATTTTTCAAACCCTATCAGGAGCAAACAAAATTTTAAACTCTAAAATTGTCATGAAACATTGATTAATTAACTATTCAATGTAAATTAAAGAACCAAATCAAAATAGTTACTAGTCCTTAAATTATTATATTAATGCATTCTAACTTTAAATTTTGTATATATTTATGTGATAATTTGTGGTTTTATAACATTTTCTTTGTATGAATTATTATCCTTACATTATCATTGTAAGACCCGAGAAATTCCAATTTTTTTGAAAAAGGGCAAAATCGTAATTTCGGTTACAAAATTGTTATTTCAGTTAAAAATCTGGAATTTATTCTCTAGATCTCGGATGACGAAACATATTTCACCGTTGGAATAGTCTCGTGAATTCTAGCTAGCACGTCAAATTTCGTCGAATTAAAGACAGTCGGGTTGCCGCGTTTTGAGGCATCGCGATTAGTCTTAAATAAAGCGATTTCGATCTTGAAGAAAGCCACATATAACATGTACTCTTATTTCCATAAGTGGTATGAGTAGAAATAATGAAAAATGGATGATTGAGATAGTCTTAGAGATGTCAAGCGGAAATGAAGGGACATAATGGTCGTACAGATTTGATTTAAGTCACAAAATGACAAAATAGTGTACAGGACTCTTCTTCTCCAACAAAAATAAGAACAAAACGTGGGAAGAAGGGGAAAGAGGTCCAGTAGCTATGGAGGTCACGTTTTAGAGAGAGAACATCATACTTCTCTCTAGAATCGTGGGAGATCTGACCGTCGGCAGTCTTCGGGACAAGAAGGAAGGTACGCTACATGCGAGAGGGAGGCCGCGTGGGTACCGGATTTAAGGAGTTTATACAAACTCCTTGAGTAGGGATTTCTCCTACTTGGGTTTTATTCCTTCTTTAAGTACTTTGCGAATGTTTGAGGCCGAATGAAATTGTGGCGGTTGATCGGTCCCAAACCTTGGGACCTAATTGATATGAAGTTTTGAACACCCATTGGAGGCGGTAGTGACTACCACGGTGATTGGGTTCATTAAATTTGGAATATTGTATTAAATCATGTATTAGTTTGGATGAGGCCGGGAGATAGCCGTGAAATGCGAAGTTCACTAAGTGAGCTTAGATGATTTAATGATTTTTCGAGAATAATGCTTAGGGTTTCACTATTCGAAAACATTCTCAAAATATATTTTGTGTGAAAATGTGTTTAATCGGTGATTCAAGTTAAATTGCTCGTGTTTGATCATTGTAAAGTGAGCTAATTTTTGATGTATGGAAATGAGAATTTACATGACATGATTGTGTGAATTGAATTTTGTAAATATATGCATGTTTATATATTTTACGTGTGAATTGAACTATATTGGAATTGGCATACTTGCATTCCATATGCACTGGAACACCCTAGGACTATAGGAGTGAGTGCATGAGATGAATCTAGAGAAAATGGTTCGGAGGGTTGTCTAAAAATGTTAATTATCGGAGGGTAGTCCAAACTAAAAAAATCAATCGTCGGAGACGGCCCAATTGATATACATCGGAGGGTAGTCCACAAATAATATCAATCGTCGGAGACGGACCAATTGATATATATACATCGGAGGGTTGTCCACAAACAAAATAATAATTCTCATACGAGGCTTAGGCGAGTGTGAGGGAGTCGGTGAGGACTCGAGTACGAGAGAATGAGTTAGACATTCAAGTAGGATCATGCATTTGCTTGAATGTGTTTTATTTTGGAACATTACCTTGCATTTAGGTGGTAGCCCACTTAGGGCGATTCCCTGCGAGCATTAGCTCACCTTTGTCGAGGATATTATTTTACAAGTACGGGGGAGCGTGCGAGGGCGGCTCGTCTAGGGGCGGGGTTGTGAAGAAAGCCCAGGGTTGTGGCTTTGATGATTTTATACATGTATTAGAATTCTCTAATTTTGATATATGTGTTGTATAAAGTAAAATATTTGAACTCTTGTAAGCGATTTCGAACATTGTTGAAGTCGTTTCATCATCCAAGATTTGGAAAATTTTTGGATTTTACCAAAATGACCATTTTGCCATTTTTCAAAAAATTGGAATTTTCGGGTCTTGTTCTCCCTCATAAAAGGGTGGTCTGAAGTATGGACAATCATAACCATTCACATGCATATACAGCAGTCACTACCCCATGCATGTAAATTAGTCATTTTAAGTATTGCTTGACTAAACCCACGTCGCCGTCCCAAACAGGAAGGGATAGGTGGCCCGCATCGTGTCCTTGCACTCCCACGTTGACTCCTCCACTCCACGGTGTTGCCATAGCACCCTCACTAGCCTCATGGTCTTGTGTCGCAAAACCTGATCCCGGCTATCCACAATGCACACTGGTCCCTTCTCGAAGGTCCCATCCGTGTCAACCTCAATCTCTCCCCAATCGACTACATGAGATGGATCTGGAGTGTACCTCCAGAGCATGGAGACGTGAAATACCTTGGACACCTAACATCTTTGGGTGGTAAAGCCAAGCGTGCGCTACAGCGCTACCCTCTCGGAGTATCTCGAAGGGCCCAATAAACCTCGCGATACTTCCCTTGCTTCTTGAACTTGACAGCTCCTCTCTTAGGCATCACCTTGAATGCATGATCTCAACCTCGAACTCCTAAGGGTCGACATCGTACATCGTATAGCTCTTCTTAGGCTACGAGGCCGGTGAAGGCGTGTCGTATCAAGATCACCTTCTCGAAGTGTCTCTAATCGGATCGGGGACCGGTGATGGGCTCTCTCCCACCCCCTCGGTCAACATATCGATGATCTACATGGCCTCTATACAATGCCTCATATGGTGCCATCGTATACTCACGATAAGCTGTGTGTGAGCGAGTCCACTAAGGGCAAATGCTCTTCACGCTACCCCTTATGATCCGGGGCGCATGCTCCGCGACATGTCCTCTATTACTGTATGGTCTTCTTAGGTGACAAATGCAGTATGGTGAAAAATTTGTACTCATAAAGTCGGTAGGTGTTCCCGCTAGCCTTTAGAAACTCTTCAAAAGTCTTATTTATAAACCTCGGGTCTCTATTCGACACTATGGATGCTGGTACTCCATGTAGTCGGACTACCTCTCGAATGTACAACCGGCAGAATCTCTCCAATGTGAAGGTCATCCGCACGACTAGAAAATGTGCCGACTCCGTGAGCGGTCGCTGCTCACCGATACCGCATCATGTCCTTGTGGTGTCGAAGTGGCAAGTGGGTCACCAAAATCCAGCCATTGACATGCTCCCACTTCCTTTCGGCCACCTCCAATGGTCAGTAGCCTACTTTGGCTGCTGCAGTGCTTCGACCTTAACACGTGTGCGTGAGACGTCGTCCGAACGCAAAGTCCTTCACGTGTCTCTTAAATCCCGGCTCCGATGAATGCGGCGGCGAATCACGATACATCGCCGTGCCACCTTGATGCACTTTAAATCGAGAGCAGTGAAACTCCCTGAGAATCTCCTCTCTTAAATCGGTCCAACTAGGAACTTTCACGATCTGCAAGAAGACTACCATCACGCGTGGGCGGTCGATACCGTCGCCCAGTATTTGTACACAGTCACGATGAACCGCCCATCTCCGCGTCCTGCCCTTGGGACTCGATCACTCTACTCCACTTGAGGCGGTGTAGCCGCTAAACTCCCCAGCGTACCTGATGCGCTCCTGCGGTGCGCCAGCTATTGTCCCACGGTCTCAAGCATCCATACTCGGGAAGCTATACTGGCCAATCTTCCGTGACTTTCGATTGAGTGCATCGTACTACATTTTTCCTTACGGATGGTAATGCAAAGTGAAGTCATAATCTTCTAGGAACTCCATGCATCTACGTTGCCTCATATTGGGGTCCCATTGCGTCGAATATACTTAGGACTTTTATGGTGGGTACACCTCCCGAACTCTCTTCATACTCGTAGTAGGCGCCAAATGTCTCAAAGCGAAGGCTACGGCTGCCAACTCCATGTCGTGTGTGGGGTAATTCTACTCATGATTCTTCAAATAGCGGGAACCATAAGCTACTACCCTCCCGGGCTGCATCAAAACACATCCCGGTCGGCCTTGAGACATCTGAATACACGTACCCACTGTCCCTGATTCGAGACTATCAAGATAGGACGTGTAAGCCTTTCCTCTTTATCTAGAATGCCTCCTGCATCGGTTATCCCAATCAAAACTTGACCTCATGCAGGTCCAAATCTCGTCATAAGTGCTGCTAATTGGGAGAAATCCTTAATGAATCTCTGTAGTACCCGACCAGTCCTAGAAGCACGTATCTCGAAGAATGATTTGACCTCTCCCAACTCATCAACGCCTTGACCTTCTCTTGGGTCATTGACCAAACTGTCTGACACCCGTGTCTAAAATCTCTCACCTCGATGGCCAAAGCTTCGAACTTTTTGAACTTGGCGTACAGCGATGGTCTCTCGACAAGCGTAAACAATCCTCAAATGATACTCATGCTCCGCTCATTGGAAGTAGATCAAAAATGTCATCCACGAAGACTATAAACAAAGGCTGATCTTATTAGGGTTGAATACCCTATGCATGAGATCCATGAATCTTCTTTGGCACATTCGATAATCCAAAAGGAGCATCCTTGTAAACTCAAGATGCCCATAACACTTTATGAATGATGTCTTAGGGATATCTTTGTCTCCTAACCCTCGGTGATAGTAGCTGAGTGGGGTCTATCTTTGAGTAGACTTGCGCTCCTCTCAACTAATCAAACAAATCATCAATCCTGGTAATGGTCTGTAGATTCTTGATCATAACATGTTACAAACTATAATAGTCAATGTAGTCGAATGGTCTTGTCCTTAACTGGCCGCAAACGAGGATCGGAGGGCCCCATGATGAAGTGCTAGGTTTAATGAACCCCTTGTCCAGTAACTCCTGTAGCTGGACTCTAAGTTCTTGCAACTCAACTGGTGCCATCTCATTCGGAGTCATAGAGATGGGCGAAGTACCAGGGTGTAACTCGATACCAAAGTCTACAACCCTCTACGGAGGCAATCCTGGTAGCTCATCAGAAAAACATCCTCATACTCGTAGATTACTCGAGGTAGATCTAAGTTGGGTCTCACCTTGTCCTCTACGGTAAGGCTTGCCTTGACCCACCAACTATCATGACACACAGACTACATTATATTGTCAGGCGAAAATATCATGCTTGTCTCACGAAGCTGGCTCCCGAGTCTGCAGATCCTGCGTGTAAGGCGATAACTCTCCTATGCTCAGAATCGATGATTACTCACATGGCTGTCGTGATCATCGGGATGACATTAAACTCTAACATGTCATGACCCTTAGATCCACTTGTAGGTGATAAGAGATCTCTCTAACTTCGCAGCCACGACCTCATCCCTATCATAGGGAGAACTCATATGCAAGGGCTCCGCCAAGGCCTCAACCTCTAAGCCCAACTCCTGGCCACAGCGTGCGACAATAGGTGGATATGATGCATCCAGAGCAACAAATGCGTTATAGAGCATGCCACTGCATGTCCGGCTGATCTGCATGCTCAGCCTCAGCACCATGAGACCTCTCCCTCCTGGGACAATGGAAACACGTCACCTGCCCTGCTTTGGCTCGAATCCCGACCTGCAAGTCCTATCCACTCGGTTGGTAGGACTACAACGTCCCCGAGCCTCGGGATCCACGCCTCTGAGACGATCCCTTCTCATATGTCGGACTCGGCAATGGAAACATAACATGCGTCACGCTATACGCATTTCTTCATCTTGCGGGATAGCGGGGCTTTGGAACCCTTGCAAACCAGAAGCCTTCGGCTTCTTTCTCGCACTGGAAGAAGATTGATCTCCCTTCCTCTTAGTACCAACATCCATATCACGGATGCCTAGCCATAACAATACTGCCTCTCCCTTTGTGGTCATAGTCGTCCTGACCTAGAGTCCACTCCTCTAACCATTGGAGGATGATGTGCTTCTAAACGCTGGAGGTCGTTTGACCCACCTTGGTTCACCACTGCATAAGCATGTGCAATAGTGGCGACTGCAATCCTTACAGCCTCAGCAAAGGCCATTTGATCAAAAGTCAGTGGCGCCTAACCAATACCTTGTGGATGACACCTACGTCCTCTCCTGTGACTAGCCATCTACAAATGTCAAATGACAAGTTAAGATTCAATGCAGTATCTCTAAGGTGTAAACACAGCCTCGAGACACTATTCGTATACCGAAAAATATTTCATACATAACGTCCATGCATTCATAGGTAGTA
Organism: Tetrastigma voinierianum; assembly: GCA_016808115.1. Lineage (NCBI taxonomy): Eukaryota > Viridiplantae > Streptophyta > Magnoliopsida > Vitales > Vitaceae > Tetrastigma > Tetrastigma voinierianum. The sequence continues at coordinate 6,656 of JAEQBH010003022.1, forward strand.
AATAATAAGTTCATATATTAAATCATATTCAACAAAAAAAAAAATTATTTTATTTTATTTTTAAAATTTTTATTTTATTTTATTTTTTTGAAAACCTCGTGAACAGTGCTCATGAACAGTGTTCATGAATAGTATTCGAGAATAATTACTTAGCTGAGAATTCGAGGCTGGGTTGAGTGCGCATCCTGAACCCAATTTGCACGCTCAACGTACTTACTGTGTCCGCGATACAATCTATTGCAATTGACTCGGTAAATAGGCATTAGCCATCTAGTCTTAGCCTCTTCTGCAAATTTCTTTGTTTTTTTCACTTTCTTTTTCTTCTTCCAGCTATTGCAAGACCACAAATATATATATATATATATATATATATATATATATATATATATATATATATATATATATATATATATATATATATATATATATATATATATATATATATTCATGTCTTGATGGAACCAAATAAATTCATCAAGTCCTAGGTAATCGTATACCTAACTTATTGATACTAAGCTATACTTTAGTATCAGACATTAAGCTCTAGGTATTTATAAACCTAAGCTCGATACTAAACTATGACACCCTGAATCCGGGGGTCCGGTGACAACTTAGATCAACTTGCGGAATATTCGTGGATCCGGGTGGCCGACACCACTCATGAAAATAGGTCGAGTTTCCTTTATGCGGGAGCTCACCCAAGGTACAAACACATCCCAACGATTAACAATGACCACACGGGGTCACATGAGTAAAATAATGGCCCACTTGAGCCACTTCATCAATACTCACAAAATAAGTCAACTATACAATAGTTCAGAGTTAATAAATTACTCTTTACCAAACATATATCAAAATTTAGGTTTAATACATATTATACAAGCGAATACCCAAAGCCACAACCCGGCTATCTTTTAAACGCGGCCTCTAGTGAGCATCGTCCTCCTGTACACTCCATGTACCTTAAATAGTGATCCCTCGACAGGGTGAGCAAAGCCTAGTAGTGAAAATTTTCTACGTGGGTTACTCCCCACCTAAGTGCACATGCCATGTCAAACAATCACATCCAAGCAATTACATGAACCTACTCGAATGTCTACATACCCAATCATGTCGAGTCTCATAGGCTCCTCACATATGCCTAAGTCGAATGCGAGTAAAATATCCAGTTTTCAAAACAAAAGCTTTTTGTTCTCAAAAACTTACTACCGATATTCGGTAAATATATTGGACTACCCTCCGAGGCGAATTGCTGGATAACGCTCCAAATTAGTCATGGTCCTCATCCGAAGTGATCTGTTGGATGACTCTCCAAGGCAATTCTTTGGAAAATCTTCTATCGAAATTCCTTTCACAAACATTTTTCATTTTTTGTTTTCTTTCATGTCATGCACTCACTCCTAATATTCTAGGGTGCCCTAGTGCATATGGAGTGCATTATGCCAATCCCAACAAACTCATGATAATATATAAAACATGTATATACTAACATAATTAATCCACATAAATCATGTTATTAAATTCCTTATCAATAACACCAAAAAATTAGCCATGGGCTAATTAACAAGCACAAGCAATTCATTTTAGATCACTCCAATATCATAAAAATTCACACCAAAATCACGCAGCTATTCACGTGAGCAGGTAAAACCTACGGTTGGCCTTGTTCATGCCCTAACAATGGGGATTTTCTTAACTCGGTTCAAATGTTTTGAGACCGAAAACATGGCTAATCCAAGCCTCAAAACATTCCAAACCATTTACATGACTCTTAGCCAAAGAATAACACAAGTAGGAAAAGATCCCTACCTCTTGGAGTTGTCGGAACTCCACCAAATCGGTGTCACAGCGTAGCCCTCGCCGCGTCGTCGACTTTCTTCTTGCTCCGTCGAGACAGGCCAGTCAGTAATAGAAAATCTAGAGAGAAGGCACACTTTCTCTCTCTAGATTTCAAAAACTCAAGCTACTGCACTTTTGTTTCAGCCATTGCCGTTTTTTGTGTTTTGGAGAAGAAGATCACTATTCTTCTTTTGTCTTTATTCTTATTAACATTTCAATTAATTCCCATTATGTCCCGTTGTCTTGATTTTTTGACACTTGGCACAATCTAGGTCATTCATCTCATCCTCTCACTAATCATGCAACATGTGTCACATGAGTACATGTAGTAGGTGACTTTTGTCACATCACATGTCTCTCAAACCCGTTTTAAGACACCCGACACCCGGTGCCTCAGCGTAAAATTTATTGTTTGGGTGGCGAAATTGACGTGATAGCTAGATTTGTGACGATTCTTGAGTGAAATTCATTTCATCATCCAAGATCTAGAAAAATTTTGGATTTTTACCGAAATGACCATTTTGCCATTTTTCAGAAAATTGAAATTTTCTCGAGTCTTACAACTCCCGTAAATGCAAATTTCAACCCAAATAAGTTCCGGTAGAAGCCCTTTAAACCGGCTACAAACCCGTCCCATACCATTAACATGGCACAACACGGTTCCAAAATTAACCCAAAAACAATAGGTTAGAAGTAAACCAAAGTAGGAAGAATCCCTACCTCTTGAAGTGTAGCCCCTTGTCGAATCTCCGAACTTTACTCCTTGGTCCAACGAGTTCCGACTGTCGGAAAGCCGCCTTCCTTTTCTCCTTCTTTCTCTCTCCCTTTCTTCTCCTTCCCTCTATCTTTCTTTATTCTCTTTCCTTCCTTTCTCTCCCTTTCCTTTTTCTCTTTCTTTTCTTTTCGTTCTTTGGTCTCAACTGGTTGTGAACCCCCCCTATTTATACACACTTCAAACCCTAAGCATGTTGACACATGGCTTGCCATGTGTAGAAGGACATGCATTTTAACACATAACTTGCCATGTGTCACTCAACATATGATGCCTCGAAAAACGTGAAATTCCTACTGTCTCGGAATCCAACGAAATTCGACTGAGTAGCTAGATTTCATGAGACGATTCCAACAGTGAAGTCCATTTCATCATCCGAGATCTAGAAAATTTTAGGTTTTTCAACTTTGTATTATAATAGCAAATTTATTGTTTTGCCATTTTTTGAAAAATTACATTTTCCAAGTTTCAAACCGGCGTACCCATGAAATGTGATGTTTCCCGTGCATATGCAATGCAAAATGTCACTTCATGTTAGCTCATGTTTCATGTATAATACACTGCATGGAACAATTTATAAACCGTGCTTTATGGCAAGTACTATGGATATATCATTTACATAAATTCCTGTTAATATATATATATATATATATATATATATATATATATATATATATATATATATATATATATATATATATATATATATATATATATCTCTTTATAATATATCAACATATTTACAACACATTCAGCATGTTATAAAATTTCCAACAATAACACAAAAATAGTCCACACAAACTAGCCATTCCCGGCCATACTCGGCCTTAGAAATAATCTGTACTTAGTCCAGAAATTTCAGATTTTGTTTTATTTTTTATTTTTTATTTTTAACAAATTTCGAGAATGCCATTAACGGCTATAAATTCAGCCATGAAGCAGTTCTCAAACAGTCCCAAAAAATAGTCCCAACGTCCGAAAACTTAGTCCCATGGTTGGGGCTAAACCACACGGTCATTTACGACCCTTGGATTAAGAGGAACCAGTGTAGGAGAAAACCCTACCTCTTTTGTTTTGGCACCTACTCGTGGCTCGTGAGTAGACCAACTGGTGCCGGACTAACGACTTTCTACAGTCGAAACACCGGAAATCGAAGCCCTTTTCTTTTCTTTTTTCCTTTCCTTCCAGGCACAATTTTCCTCATCTCTTTTGTTTTTCCTCCTTTTCTTTCCTTTCTTCCTTTTCTTTCTTTTTTCTCATTTCCTTTCTTTTTCTCCTTTCATTTCTTTTTTTCTCCTTTCTTTTCTTTACTTTTTCCTTTTTCTCCTTTTCTCCTTTTCTCCTTTTCTCATTTCTCCTTTCTTTCCTTTTCTTTCTTCCACAAAGGTGTTTTTCTTCTTGCTTAATCTCTCTTCCCTTGGTTTGATCCCACAAAGAGGAAGCTTCCTCTCACACATGGACACGTGCACTAGGTGGCAAATGCCACACAACATGGCTCTCATGCCATGTGCCCTCCTCTAAGCTTGCCATGTGTGATGCCCCAAATCTCGGGGTTTTATTTTTTATTTCTGAACAATGTCCGTGAATAGTGTCCATGAACAGTATCTCAAACAATGCAAAACACAGTGCCCTGTTGGCTACTGGACAAGTTTGTCGTGCACGCAGTTGCGTGTGGTCGCACGAGCTATGTGCGTGGTCGCGCGAGCTGTGTGCGTGGTCGCGCGAGCTGTGCGCGTGGTCTGCTTGTGTGCATTGTTCTTGTAATTTGTCTTCATTAGTCCACGAGCTATCTCGCGTGGTCGCTAAATTTATGCGTGGTCGCTCGTGCACTGTACTGCATGCACGCTGTGTGTCGTGATCGTGCGCATTGTCGCGCGCGATGAGACTTCATTCGCGCCGCAGCGTATCATTTGTTGGTCGCGCCATGCCAGCTTTGTCGTGTCTTGTGTAGCGCTCATCCTTCTCGAGCTTAGTTTGTGGTTCGACATGAAACTCTCTGGCCGCCACCACCCTACAAACCTTATCGCGACATAAATCTTCTGTCGCGAGATGAACAACCTTGGGAAAACTCTGTCGCGACACAAGGGGACCCTTGTCTCAACCCAAACACCCTGTCCCAGCCCTAAACCCTATCACGACACAAAATTTCTATAGCAACAGAGAAAGTCTCTACCGCAATAGAGAAAGCCTTTGTTGCGACCCAAACCGCTCATTATGCTTGAGAACCGCATGGGATCTGCGTCGCGACATAGGGCTAAGCTTTTGTTGCGTCTGAGTCCGGCCGCTTGCGCATGCTGTCGCGCACGTCGAGGCCGGGTGGGTCAGCCGGCTGGGAACCATATAGTGACTGGAGACCTTATGCTACATAAGGCTAGAGAAACCCTGTTGCGACAGAAATTTCTCTGTCGCGACAGAGGACCCAAAATGGGCAGTAGCCCTCTCTTGTCCTTCTGCACCTCAAGTTTTCCCTTTTTCTTTCCTTTCAATTCACCCTAATCTCAACACGAGAATAGCCTTTTTATTACGACTGACATAGGCTTTGGAAAACTAGCCAAAATGTATTGAAATAAGTTTAAATTCAACTCTATTCTTTTTACATAACAAAACTGGGTTTTACACCCAAAATTTACAAAATGTAAAACAAAGCCAAAACTAGCTTTTCCTTCATCGCTAAGGTCTTGGATGCGTTCCATTCTCCGCTGTACCTCCAATGCCTGAAAACATTCTCCCACGACGAGGTGAGCAATGCCCAATAGATGAATTTCCCTACAAGGGTTACTCCCCACCTAAAATGCACATACAATGGCAACCATGAAAACATCTAATCACATTTTAACCATGAATAATGCAATCCTATATGGAATATTACATGTCATGCATGAGATGAGACTCCTAATGCCCACAACCCGAGTCCCGACCAACTCCCTCACACACCGCAATGCTGGCGTGAAAACCAGTCATTAATGTTTTACCCAATGATTTAAACTGTTGGACAATCCTCTAATATTCATCTTAATTTATCAACTCCCATGTGTTTATTTGGGTCACGGTTCAAAGTCTCCTTCGCGAGCCTCAGAGCACTTTCCGAACTCATCGTTGGGTCATATGTTTAACCAACGGTGAAGTCCATTTGTCATCAAGAGATCTAGAAAATTTCGAATTTTCAGCGAAATTACTAGAAATTCTTTGTTTTACACCATTTTTTGAAAAGAAATTTAATTTTTCGAGTTTCCATGGCATCCCACATGGCACCACTCCATGTGTTAAGCGACACCATGCCGCAAATCTGGTAATTTATTTGTCTCGAAATCTAAACGAAATTTTCTAGGTAGCTAGATTTCGTAAGGCGAATCCAAACGGTGAAGTCCGTTCATCATCTGAATCTAAAAAATTTTAGGTTTTCAACTTCTAGCGACAAATTACCATTTTCCATTTTTTTAAAAAAAATTACATTTTCACGGGTTTTATATATCCTTAGTTAATATAATATTTTAAAATATGTTATAATTACATATAATGATTAATGAATATATTGGAATATGTTTTTTTATTAAATTTTTGAATTGATATTGTGTATTTTTTATTCCTATGAAATTAATATTATGAGAATTTTTTGTACAAATTTGAATGACATATATTTTTATTCTTGTTATATATTTTGTATTTATATTATATATATATATATGTGTGTGTGTGTGTGTGTGTGTGTGTGTGTGTGTGTGTGTGTGTGTGTGTGTGTGTGTGTGTGTGTGTGTGTGTGTGTGTGTAAGAGCACGAGGAAAATTGAATTTTTTACGAAAAATTAAAGCAGTAATTCAGTCAAAATCCGAAATTTTTCTAGATCTCGGATGACAAACGGACTTCACTATTGGAATTGTCTCATGAAATCTAGCTAACACGTCGAATTTCGTTGAATTCCGTGACAGTTGGAATTTCATATTTTTCGAGGCACCGGATGCTGTAAAACGGGTTTGAGAGACATTTGATGAGACAAAAGTCACCTAATACATGTACTCATATGACACATGTTGCATGATTAGAGAGATGATGGGAATGAATGATGATAGTGTAAAGTGTCAAAAATCAAGAAAATGGACATAGATGGAATTAATTGAAATATTAATGAGAATAAAGACAAAATAACAAATAGTCATCTTCTTCCTTTTTGAGCCAAAAACGTGCAGTGGCTGGAGGAAATGGGCAGTGAGCTTGGGTTTTGAGTTTTAGAGAGAGAATGTGTGCCTTCTCTCTAGATTTACGGCCGTTCGGACCATTAGTTCTCGACGGAGCAAGAAGCAAAGTTGATCTACGCGGCGAGGGCTACGCATGGACAATGGTTTGGTGGAGTTCCGACAACTCCAAGAGGTAGGGATATTTTCCTACTTGTGTTATTCTTTGGCTAAGAGCCATGTAAATAGTTAGGAATGTTTTGAGGATTGTTTTAGCCGTAAATTCGATCTCAAAAGCTTTGAATCGAGTAGAGAAAATTCCTATTTATTGTATTATAGACAATACCAACCCGAGGGTTTCTTATTCCTTCATGAATAGTGATGTGATTTGGTGTGATTTTTATGATGTTGAGTGATTTAAAATGAATTGCTCGTGTTTGTTAATTGTATGTGAGCTAATTTTGATATGATGATTGTGAATTTACATAACATGATTTGTGTGGATTAATTATGTTAGTATATATATGTTTTATATATTAGCATGAGTTTGTTGGAATTGGCATCATGCATTCCATATGCACTGGGGTACCCTAGAATAATAGGAGTGAGTGCATGACATGAGAGTGAAGAAAAGCGAAATGTTTGTGAAGGAATTTCAAGGAAGTTTCCCAAATAATTGTCTTGGAGAGTTGTCCAACAGATCACTTCGGATGAGGACTATGGCCCATTTCGGAGAAATATCTTGCAATTAAACCCCGGTAGTCGATATTTTATCGAGCTTCGATAGTAAGTTTTTCGAGAACAAATAGTTTGTTTTGAAAGCGTGATTCGCCCATTCGGCTTAGGCATATGTGAGGGAGTCGGTGAGGGCTCGGGACATGAGATTGGTCATGTAGACATTCGAGTAGGTTCATGTAATTGCTTGAATGTGATTGTTTGCCATGCATGTACACTTAGGTGAGAGTAACCCATGTAGGAAATTATCACTACTAGGCTTTGCTCACCCTGTTGAAGGATCACTATTTCAGGTACAGGGAGTGTGCACGAAGATGACGCTCACTAGAGGCCGCATTTAGAAGAAAGCCGGATTGTGGCTTTGACATTTTTATTGTGTATAACATGTATTAAAATTGTAAATTTTGATATATGTTTGGTAAAGAGTAATTTATTAACTCTTGAACTATTGTATATAGTTGATGTATTTTGTGAGTATTGATGCAGGGACCCAAGTGGCCATTATTTTATCATCTGCATGTACCTGTGGTGGTTATTGTAAACTTGTCAGACAGTTGTGGCCTGGGGTAGAGCTCCCTGCATAAAGGAGGCCTCGCCGATTATGAGTGGTGGCTCTGGGTTACCCGACATCCATGATTATTCCGCAGGTTGACGGGTTGTCAACGGACCCCTGGCCAAGGCCACAAAGGTGTGTGTGAGTGTGTGGATAATACACTTACCAAAGCACGCCTTCTAAATTATAGAAGTAGAATTCAAATATAATTAAAAAAAATTAAAATAAAATTTCAAATTCTTCATATATGTCCTATGAAAGTTTCTCTCCATGTTTGCAGTAGTGTTATTCCTATTTACTAGACTAGACTAAGTACTTCAACAACACTCAAACTTTTATAAGATTTCCTAAAGTTTCTTCCGATTTATAAGTTTTGGGTACAAATATCTGGGGCCTTCGCCATCGATTACTTTCTCATTGCATTGTTTTATCAAATTGTTTTTTCATTTAGAATTCTAGAGAATGATAGTTTTTCTTTCTATGTTTTCGTATAGTTATCTTTAAGGATTTCAGTTTATTTTGACAGTAAAAGCAAATAAGAATTTAAGTTTTTGAAAGGTTTAGAGTTCTTTTGTCTGACGCCTAATTAAAAGAAAAGCAAGACAAATATTTGAATGTAGAATCAAAATAAATATATATAAAAATATTGCTTAGTCTATCGACCACCACTACTATTCCAAACTATGGATTGTGCTTTCTTTTGCTGTAATGCATTTGAAATATTTTCCCTATTTTATATTTCCTCATTAAATTAATCATTCCAGAATCTATAAAAGTTGTCAAATAGTTTTGTAATTCAATAAATTTTTTAAACTCAATCCGGTTCATCCCAACCTAACCCGATTAACTAGACAACATAAAATCAGCCCGAGCTCAATTCGAACTTAACCAAGTTTCATAATTTTAGTTCAGGTTGAGTTTCGCTTCAGCCCATCTGACGATACTGGGTCAGGGCTGTATTTCCGGGGTCATGTATTTTATGTTTGAGTTTGGCTTGGGTTGACTCTCAACCCGACCCAACTTGTCTGAGTTACAACCCTAATCTTATCTATATAGGTCTCGCTCTAATACCAATTGAAAGTAAAATATGACTTAGTAACTAATTCAAGAAGGGGAAGGGGGGAGGGGTGGATTGGATTTCTAAAAACTTTTTACACAACCAATTAGAAATTTCGCTAAAATACAAAGAGACAAGTAATACATACAAATATAAAAAGATATAAGGAGAGAGAAATACAAACTCATTTATAGTGGCTTGCAAGACACCGTTAAGCTTACATTCACTCTCTCAACCTTTAATCCTGAAGGTTCCCTCATCTTCAAGCTCTAAACCGAGCCTCATTTCTTATATACTTGGATTCTTGCTCAAATGGACACTTAAAAATTCCATTTCAAGTAAAAACTACTTGAAGTCTACAATCAAATTCCTCCTTGTGTATACAACACAGTCACTCACTAGCCATTTACACCTTAGATATATAGGAAAGCTAGGATAAATGTAATTACACCCTTTAAAATACAATGATAAGAATGCACCAAGATTTCTTGTTTGAGCTTTTGATGAGAAGAATAGAAATGGAAGCTTTGATTCAAGTGTTCTTTTCTACTTCAAAATGAATCATTAACATCTAATTATAAGACGAAGCCTTAAACCCCAAAAATTACTTAATAAAAAATGTACACTAACGTTGGAGTTATTATTCATCAACTCGGTATTGTTGTAATTCAGTACTATAGCAACTCGGGTATTGTTCATTCGTGTTGATTTTGCATTCATTTTACACTCATTTTGATTTCCAAACTTTACGCAATCACTTTAAAGTTCAATTGAGTTTCGAATGTCTAAGATTCGAAGTCCAAACTTGGATTTTAAAGAATTTAAAGAAGTTAAACCCATAACCAAGTTATAAATATGTATGTATAAATGATATCTTAAATGCACCAATGCATTCATCTTATATTGACATTCTAAGTTTGAGATATCTTTTATGCTATTCTGAACTTGGAGTCTTGCTTCCTTATCATCTTGGACTTCAATTTGACATTTCTTGAATGAGTGAACTTAGCTTTTAAGACTTTGATTAAGTGCACATTTGTCAAGTTAAGAATATTTTCATTTGTTACTTGATTAATCACAACACGTCACCAATCTCATTTTAATAATTAGTAACTAATAACTTAATAATTAGTAACTAATAACCAATGATAAAAATATTGGCTTTGACGGATATATCAATACTTGGATTTTACGAATATATCAGATATTTCGGTGGATATTTTTATATAAATATCGGTAATTTAAAATATCAATTAGATTATGATTTTTTTTTTCAAAATTCCTTACTATATTTATGTTTGTTTCTTAAAATATATATTTCTATCAATGTTTCATACTTATATTTGAATTTTATTAATTATTTAATTTTTAATGATGACGTATTATTAAATTATAATTTATTCAATAATATAAATTAGAATGATTTTTTTATACATTTATATTTTTATATATATTTTTGGGAGAAAATATAAATGTATTAAAAGTCATAGTATTAGCTATTCTATAAATGATTAAAATATCTATAAATAATTAGCTTCAATATATAATCTTTTTTGTACTTATTAAACAAGAACTGTGTTGGTTTGGTGGAAGAGAGCTTATATTTCCATAATTTTCCAAGGGTTCAAAAACATCAGCAAATATATTTTGAAATTTGAATGAGTTTGATCAAGTTGACAAAAATTATATCCTAAATATCCTCTAATCGACACAGGGGGATATATGGTATCTTAATTTTTCACTCATTACATGATATATTCCGATATATCGCTCAATATATCCTCGAGATATCGTTTCGATATATTTATGATATATCTGATGTATACAATATTTATGTGTTATTAGCAAAACATCAATTAAAGATATCCTTGACCAAGAAAGAAGATAAGAACTTTGGATTTCATTAGTTAATCCAACTGTGGATCGTCCTTTGTTTCTTCTCATATTTTAGTATATTATTTGCAACGACTTAAGCTACGGATCTCCTAATTTGGATCATTGGTTTTATCTCTATATTACATATGTTTTGTAAGACCCAAGCTTTTCCAATTTTGATGCATTTTGTTGAAAAACGCATAACTTTAACTTTGAAGAATGATACAAGTAAAAACCAAACCTAAATTTAATTAAAACGAAATAAATTGTGTATATATTGCAATATTATCTAATCTACATGGAAAAAGGGAAAATAAGAGAAAATGTTAAAATGTGGAAGTCAAAAGAATTTATTAGTTTAAAATTTTCTTGGCACTCTTCAAGTTTTTTTTTTCTCAACCTTATTTTTCCTCAAGTCCTTGGAGCAATTATTGTTAAATTGTTTTATTTTTTCCCTTTTTATGGGAAAAGTAGTTTTCAGGTAATTAATTTGATAATTTTTGAAAAATGTATGAAGAATTTGTATTACATGGTTTCGGTTCTCACAATAAAAAATAATTATGGTTTAGGCATAAAAAATAGTTCTTATAGAACATTCGGTAGTTATGATAGTACATTTAGCCATAACTTCTTAATGTTACAATATATAACTACTTAATATACTACAATAACTATCGAATGTCTTGTTAAATAAAAAAAAATATGGAATGTATTATCATAACTATTTTTATACCCAAACCAACATTATTTTTTCTTGTTATAACCTAAAAGATGTAATACAAATTCTTGGTACCTTTTTCATAATAATTATCAAAATGATTACCTAAAACAAGAAGTGAACGTGTTTCAAATAAATGATAGCATTGATACTCAGTATGGACCAAATAATCGAAGGCTAATTATATATATATATATATATATATATATATATATATATATATATATATATATATATATATATATATATATATATATATATATATATATGGACTTTACTCAACCAATAGTACTTTCTTTTAATACACTGTCATAGTTATGAGAATATTAATTATCAAAGAGATGATGTAAAGGTGCACTATATCACAAAAATTAAATATAATGAAACAAACTCAACTCACCAATGTATTTCATGTTAATTTAATGAAAGCATGCATTTTTCCTTAATAAGAGACAGAAATTGTTTTTAATGAGTCATCGTGAAACCCATTTATTTAAACACTTATTGTGACACCCCGACCCGGGGGTTCGTTGACAACCCATCAACCCACGGAATACATGTAACCATTGAGTATCTGAATGCCACAAAATGAGTGTTTCTCTACCCGAGACTCAAACATGAGTAAAAATGGTCACGTTGGCCCCATACATCCATACTCACCAAAATATAACCAACTATATCACAATAGTTTCAAGAGTTAATTACACTCTTATACAAACATGCATCGATCATAATGTTTCATACATGTCTTACAAAAATATATAATCAAATCCACATGTCGACTTTCTTTTCAAAAGCGGCCTCTAGTGAACTTCATCTTCCTGAATACTCCCGCACCAGCGGGGATCCCACGACGGTGAGCAATGACAAGAGTCAATTCCTCCTAATAGGCTACTCCTCACCTAAAATGCACATGCAATGATACGACACAAACATCCACATTCCATACAATTTACAATTTACATATGGAATGACTTATATCATGCATGAAATGTTTTCATGCCCATATCCTAAGTCGCTCACGACTCCCTCACACATGCCTATGCCAAGTGTGACAATCATCACTGGTAGTACCAATTACACCATATACCGAGCCATTATTAGCTCACCAACACCCAATGCTAGTGCTAATGGGTAACTAATCCCTTAGTCAACTCCTCGAATTTATCACCCAACTAGAAGTCTAAGTGATAACCATGATCATGTGTTTTCTTTGGGCAACAGAACTTTTCGGCCTACACCACGAGTCTCTAACACCCACCCAGAACTTTCCAGATCACACCGCGGGTCTCTCATACCCATACAGAACTTTTCGGATAATACCGCGGGTCTCTCACACCTGTACACTTTATGCTCACGCCACGTGTGACGCCCGACCCGAGGGTCCGTTGACAACCCGTCAACCCGTGGAATACATATAGCCATTGAGTGCCTCAATGCCACAAAATGAGTGTCTCTTTACCCGAGACTCAAACATGAGTAAAAAGGGCCACGTTGGGCCCATACATCCATACTCACCAAAATATAACCAACTATATTACAATAGTTTCAAGAGTTAATTACACTCTTATACAACATGCATCGATCATAATGTTTCATACATGTTTTACAAAAATATATAAACAAAGCCACATGTCGCGGCTTCTTTCAAAGCGGCCTCTAATGAGCGCTGTCTTCCTCGAATACTCCTCGCACCTCAGCAGATCTACCACGTAATGTTGTACGCCCAAGTAGCTTGAATTCTCCTACGATGGTTACTCCCACCTAAATGCACATGCACAGGCAAACACACACATTCAAGTGAATTCATGATTCATATTTGAATGTCTACATGTTATGGATGAGAATGTGACTCACCTTTTCCCACTTCTCAAGCCCTCACTGACTCCCTCACGCATGCCTAAGCCAAGTGTGAGAAACACTATTTTCAAAACAAAAGGTTTTTGTTCTTGAAAACGTAATACCAATTTTCCGATAAAATTATATTGGACAACCCTTTGAGGTGAATTGCTGGATAATTCTCCGAAACAATCATGGGTCATCCTCCGAGATGAACTGTTGAACAACTCTCTAAGGCAATTCTTCATAAAATCTTCCTATGAAATTCATTTGACAACCATGTTTTTCATGTCATGCACTCAAACCTAATGTTTGTCGCTTCTCGCGCATATGAAATGCAATATGTCATCGACATAATACATGCTAATATTATCAAGCATGCATATATTAACAAAATTTACACACAACAACATGTTATTCAAACATAGCAATAACATATCAACACACAAGAAACACATATAGTCCACGGTCAGTTTGGGGACTGTCCAAAACCACTATAGGGATTTCGCCACTCAATCCAAGTTTTTGGCACCGAATGAATGGCTACTCGGGTCCCCGAACATCCCTAACCATTAAAATGGCTCTTAGCCAAGGAACAATACAAGTAGGAGAAAACCTCTACCTCCCTAGCCTGGTCGAAACCCACAATATCGTAACCACGCCGTAGCTTCGCAGCGATCAACTTTGCTCTTCGGCTCTCGCTAGAATTTAAATCTGACGATCATTTGGAAATATAGAGAGAAGGTAGAACTTCTCTCTCTAAAAGCTCTTTCTTTCTCTCTCTTTTTCTCTTTTTCCCTCCCAAACCTGTTGGGAGAAGATAGGGGTCAACTTGGTGTCCTCTCACTTGCCAAGTGTTAAGCTCCCATTGGCTCCTTAGAGTATACCTTACCCCCTTATCCATCTACTATGTATTTTCACCCAATCACATATTGTCACATGTCTCTCATGGATCCCATTTGAGCTCATGTTTGACTCATTCTGCACATGACACGTGGCACCTCTTGAGCCACTCACAATGTGCCAAGTGTCTTGCACCACTTCCGGTGTCTCGAAAAACGTGAAATTTTGACTGTCTCGGAATTTGACGAAATTAGACGTGATAGCTAGATTTCGCAAGACGATTCCAATGGTGAAGTCCATTTCGTCACTCGAGATCTAGAAAATTTCCGAATTTTGACCAAAATTACCATTTTATCCATTTTCAGAAAATTAGAAATTTCTAAGGTCTTACACTATGGGTCTCTTACACCCACACAGAACTTTTCAACTGAGGGGACTAACAACCCCTTTCTTGCTTCGCCCAACACACATTAATTACTTTTCATTTTATGATTTGAACTATGAGTCTTTATTGGACATAGTCCCAAAGACAAACTCAACCAACATTCACCAAGAGTAGTGAACAACCATACCGTGCACTCATACCCGACTTTATGGGATGTCACCGTG
Source organism: Tetrastigma voinierianum (assembly GCA_016808115.1). Taxonomy (NCBI): domain Eukaryota; kingdom Viridiplantae; phylum Streptophyta; class Magnoliopsida; order Vitales; family Vitaceae; genus Tetrastigma; species Tetrastigma voinierianum. The sequence continues at coordinate 21,665 of JAEQBH010003022.1, forward strand.
CACATGAATGCAATGATGCTAATTCAATTCCTATATCCAATTCCAATGGCTCATACACAATTATATTTCATATTATTCGAATAATCATGTTAACACATCAATTTTGCATGCATTAACATATCATTTTCCACACACATTCCAAGCCATTCATTTTAAGCAATATCACATGGACAATTTCGCCCAACAAAGCAACCGACCGCTTTTAACAAATCCCAAATCGCTCTCGTGGCCGTCCATGACGACACCCTCATCAAGCATCGATTCCACTCCATGGAACCAAGAATCCATGGCCCTTTCCGGCCTCACAACACCGAAAACCATTTCATGGATTTTTAAACAAGAAATAACCAAGTAGGAGAAGACCCCTACATCTCAAAGTTTGTCAAAACTCCACAATACCGGGGTACCCACTGCAGCTCTCAGAATGCGGACAACTGGCTCGTCTTCGCCTGCATCTCGGCGACCAATCAATGGAAAATCTGCAGGCGCACTCTCTCAAAACCTCCTTCTTTCCCTCTCTCTTTTTCCTTCCCCTTCTCCCCAAACCGGTTGGGTCAAGATTGGGTCAAGAGAATTGTCTTCTCTCTCTTGCCACATGTCACCCTCTTAGTGGCTACCTTGGATTACACCTTATCCCTTATCCATCTACTTTAGATTTCTATCTAATAACATGATGCCACATGTCTCCTATGGCCCACACTTGAGCTCAATGTTTGACTTGCTCCCTACTTGACACATGGCACACTGTGAGCCACTCATCTCAAGGTAAGTGTCTCGTACTATTCTTAAGTACTGGAAATATGAAATTCGACTGCTCCGAATTTGACTAACTAACGCAGAAATCAGATTGTAAAGACGATTCCAATCCATTAAGTCCTGCTTTCATCATCTGGGCATCTAGAAAATTTCTGATTTTAAATGAAATTACCATTTTACTCTCTTTTTCGTAACTGATCTTCGATATTTCACACTTATGAGAGAAAAATTCATACTTAAAGGTATACAATATTTATGTTATTAGCAAAACATCAATTAAAGGTATCCTTGACCAAGAAAGAAGATAAGAACTTTGGATTTCATTAGTTAATCCAACCGTGGATCGTCCTTTTATTCTTCTCATATTTTAGTATGTTATTTGCAATGACTTAACCTATCCATATGCTAATTTGGATAATTGGTTTTATCTCTATATTACAAATGTTTTGTAAGACCCAAACATTTCCAATTTTGATGCATTTTGTTGAAAAACACACGACTTTAACTTTGAAGAATGATATAAGTAAAAACCAAACATAAATTTAATTAAAATTAAATAAATTTTGTATATTGCAAAATTATCTAATCTACATGGAAAAGGGGAAAATAAGAGAAAATGTTAAAATGTGGAGGTCAAAGAATTTATTAATTTCAAATTTTCTTAGCACTCCTCAATAGATTGTTTTTTTCTCAACCTTATTTTTCCTGAAGTCCTTGGATCAATTATTGTTAAAATGTTTAATTTTTTTCCCTTTTTATGGGATTTTTCTCATTTTATGGGAAAAGTAGTTTTGTAGAACATTTGATAATTATTATGAAATGTATGAAAATTTGTATTACATGGTTTCGTTCTAACAATAAAAATAATTGTGTTTTTAGGTATAAAATAGTTCTTATAGTATATTCGTAGTTATGATAATAAATTTAGCCATAACTACTCAATGCATTACATTAACTACCCATTGTACTACAATAACCATATAATGTCTTTTCAAATAAAATAAAAAAATTATCGAATGTACTATCATAACTATTTTTATACCCAAACCAACATTATTTTTTCTTTTTATAACCTAAAAGATGTAATACAAATTGTTGGTACCTTTTTCATAATAATTATCAAAATGATTACCTAAAACAAGAAGTGAACGTGTTTCAAATAAGGTTGGACCTCTTCAAATACTAGCTTGTAGTCTTTGGCGACGACTCCGCAAAAGTCTTCGGCAAAAAGGAGGTCCAAGTAGTTATTTGGACAACTAGCGCAACTGGAGGGATACAATATTTAATTAGAAAAGGCGTGGGTTATATGTGCAAGTTGCAACAGAACCCGAATTACACACATGGAATCTGACAAAATTCTCTCCCTTCAATTTCCCTTCCAGATTCCATTTTCTTCTTTCCAGTATTCCCTTCTGCAACTTCATTGTCCTTCAACTTCACCAACTTTGATGTAGGAGGAGAAGCTGCATATTCTCCTGAAGGATGCATCCAACTGACCAGAAACTAGAACAGCAAATATCTAAATGATAGCTAGGGTCCAGCCCTCTATAGCAAGCGGTTGTATCTCTCGGATCCGGCCTCCAGAAATTCAAATTTTAAAAAATAAATTTTAATTACATAAATTAGTACTTAAAATTCAAAATTTAAACACATTTCTAAAATTTGTAATAGAAAACTAAAGAGTATTTTTAAAATATTCAAAATTGAAATTCATTTTTTTTCTAAAATTTTTTATTCAAAATTATCATTTTAAAGTTAATAATTCACATTTTCTAAAAATCCAAATATAATTATTTTAAATAGAAATTAAAATTTAATTTTAATCAAATAATTAATTTGATCTTCTATCTCAAAAAATAAATTTTAATTGTGATTTAAAAGAATTGAATTTTGGATTTTTAAAAATTTGAATTATTAACTTTAAAATGAATTGTTTACTACCTTATAACTAAAAGTGTATTAAAAAACTTTAAATGACAATCTTAAATCAAGAATTTTTGAAAAATAATTTCAAATTTGAATATTAAAAAAAAATTCCTTTTATTTTATTACAAATTTTAGAAATGTGTTTAAATTATGAATTTTAATATTACTAATTTATGTAGTTAAAATTTCTTTTTTATTCATAAAATCAAATTCTGTCTTCCAAAAATAATAATTCCATGCAATTTGCTAAACTTAAAATTTATTTTTTTATTTCACAATAATGAATTTTTAAATTTAGGAATTGAAATTCAGATTTTATACAATTTAATTCATTTTTTTAAACTTTACAATTTTTATTTTTATTTTTAGAATTCAAATTCATATTTTCTAAAACCTAAAAATTCAAATTTATTTATTTATTCACAGTTAATCTATTTCTCTCATTATAATGGTTGTCTGGGACAGGTTTTGGGATATCGAGGCTGAAGTGCTATTAAACAAAGTAATGTATATTTAAAAGAAAACTTTTTAGTTTTTAAGATATAAATGACAAAGTGGTGAGGTTCAAGATTTAAATTCTGTTATTTTCCTTAATAAATTGATATTAAAAACGTTTTTTAAATAATTTTTAATAAAAAGAAAACAAATAAAATGAGTTTGAATAAACATCTTGCATCTCATACTAAATAACTGAGGAAATCTAAGCTTGGTTATTTACTACATGTTTTCATGGTCCCCATAATGGAATTATGGAGGACCCAACTAGGACCACCGCGAGACAAATAGAGAATTGGATAGATACATGTCCTTGCGAGGAAGTCGCTAAGATATTTCCTAAGATAATTAGGATGATTTTGATGTACGCTTAATCTTTTGATTGACTGACTATTTGGTAAGGGTCTTCTCAAAGTAATTGGAAAGTATCGATCAGCTAATCCATAGGAGCCTACATAATCAAAAAAAAAAAAAAAACCCTATAGGAGCCAGTAATATATGCTAGCATTGATACTCGGTATGTAATTAAATAATCGAAGGATAATTTGTTTTATATATATGGACTTTACTCAACTAATAGTGCTTTTTTTTTTTAATTCACTGCCATAGAACTTAGAATTTCGAATTATCAAAAGGGAATGATGTAAAAGGTGTACCATATCACCAAATTAAATATAATGAAAATAAAACTCAACTCACACATATTAGTTTGAAATGTATTGTCTATATCTAATTAATGAAAGAATACACTTTCCCCCTATTAAGATGAAATTGTCCTTAATGAGTTGACCAATGAGACCCATTTATTTAATACTTACGAGAGAAAAATTCATTCTTAATATAACACAATTATTACACTAATGTAACACAATCATCCTTAATGTATTACAGTTATTATACTAATGTAACACAATTATCCTTAATGTAATGTAGTTATTACACTAATGTAACACATTAAGAATGATTGTGTTACATTAAAGATGATTGTGTGACATTAAGGATAAATTTCATTCCTAAGTGTCAAATAAATGGGGCCTAATAATCAATTCATTAAGGGCAATTTTGTCTTAATAAAAAGAAAATGCATACTTTTTATTAATTTAGTGTAGAAATTACATCTCATATTAATATGGGTGAAATGACTTCTATTTTCATTATTTTTGATGATATGATGCACCTTTACATCATTCCCCCAATTATTAAATATAAGGGCCTACAAATTCAAATTTTGGTTTGGAAGTTCTTCTAGCCCAAAAGATGTTATGGTCGTCTAAGTCTTGCTTCATCCCACACATATGACTACTAATTTTTTTCTTCCACAAGCCAAAAAGCATGTGGTGGAAGATTCTTTGGGTGGACTTTAATCAAAGGAAATGATTTTATGTCAGTTTAGAATTGACACAATATACTCCGTCCACAAAGTAGTTCCATAAGAATATGTCTACTTAGGAGTTCAAGTTTGATAAAGATTTAAAGGTTAGAAATACGAAGTCCCTAGAGAGAGCTCCAGACTATTTAGAACCGACGACACCAATAAGTTCTAGACTCTACGCCAAGGTAACTAGAAGAAAGAAAATAAAGAGGCTAGGACTTCTCTGTATCCTATAAATAATGTTAAAGGTAAAAAAATCCACCTAGGAGATAATCTCTTTAATGAAGTTGGAACACAAATAGGATTCCAATCTAAAGAAGATGATGCCCAAACCCAGGGTCATTGGACCAATTGGCCAACCCGCGAAAAACTCAGGTGTGGGATGTGACTCCCCAAAACTCCGGGGTCCGTTGACTACCCACAACCCGCTAGAATACTGTGAACACGGGGTGACCCGACATCTCAAAACCCGTAGCCCCCGTACGTGGAGCTCTACCCTCGTAACAAACTTGTCCCAAACAATCCAATATAATACACAACATGAGTAAAACGGCCACTTGGGCCCATACACAGTACTCATCAATATATACCAACTATGTTCAATAGTTCTAAGAGTTAAAAATTTACTCTTATACAACATATATTAAACTTAGAGAGTTCTAATACATGTATCCAACTAAAATCAAAGCCACAACTGACTTTTCAACCTCACTTATGACGAAAGCAATTTCCCTGCGCCCCAGACCGAAAAATATGTTCCTCGACAGGCGGAAGCATCGCCTGCAGAGTGGAATCACCCTAAATGGGCTACTCTCCACCTAAGTGCATATGCAATGCTCCAAAGTAAACACATATTCAAGCAAATGCATGATTCTACTTGAATGTCTACCTGAACAACTCATACCCCGAGTCCTTATCAACTCCCTCACACTTGCCTAAGCCACGTATGAGAAACATTATTTTTTTAACAAAAATATTTTTTATTAATTGTGGACAACCCTCCGATATAAATATTAGACCGACTCCGATGATTATATTTAGTGGACTACCCTCCGAGATATAACAATTGGGCCGACTTCGACGATTGATATTTTTATATGGACTACCCTCCAATATTATAATGGACACACTCCGATATTATAATGGACACACTCCGATAATTATATTTATTAGTCAACCCACCGAAATCATTATCTCAAAAACCACCTCATGCACTCACTCCTATTGTTCTAGGGTGCCGTAGTGCATATGGAATACATGATGCCAATTCCATTATAATTCTATAACACATGCAAATATATAATCATGCATATATTCACATAATTAAATCACACAACATGCTGCGTAATTTCACAATCCACCACATCAAAAATCAGCTCACGCGGCTAATTATCAAACACTGTTAACTAACTTGAATTACTCGACCAAACACAATTTCACAAAAAAATTGATTTTCATGTCACAAAACACGTGAACAAGAAACCCTAGGCTTCATCGTCACGCTTGCTCTTCTTCTACGCTCTGCTCCACCTTGTGAACCCGGAATCCAATGGTCATTCCTACTTATACATGAAAGCATCATTTATAGCATAAATGCACAAAATAGCAACCTGTGTCATCCCGTGGGATGAAATACTGACCGTCCATATGGGTTTCTAAAAATTGAACACCTCGGTTCCAAGATTTGGAATCGATCAAACGGCCACTCACGACCTCAATCAACTAAAGCATCATAAATACACTTAAACAAAGTGTAAAACCCAAGTAGGATGAAACCCCTACCTCATAGAGTTTGTCGAAAACTCCCAAAACCGGGTGCCCACGCAGTAGGCCCCTGGCCGTGAGCAAACTTTCTCCTTCTGCTCAAACTCCGACTACGACGCTCAAAACCTAGAGAGAAGCTACACTTTCTCTCAATAAAACCAAAAACCAACAGCCACAACCTCTCTTTTCCATTCCAACACGCTGGTTTCACCTGAGGAAGAAGATGAGCACTATTATTCTTTTGTCATTTAGCTCATTTAACTATTCATCCTATGCCTTCAAGTCTCGAATTTTCGACATTTGGCACTATCTCGGCGGTCCATTTTCATCATTTATCTACACATGCAACTTATGGCACATGAGTATGTGTTATATGTGACTTTTGTCACATCACATCGCTTATCTAAGACTTAACGCCGATGCCTCGAAAAACGCGGAAATTTTCTGAATATGCTCAATTTGACGACTTCGACGAGCTAGCTAGATTTCGCCAGACGATTCAAACAAAGGAAATTGCCACATTGGAGATCTAGAGAATAAATTTTGATTTTTGACCGAAATTACGATTGGCCTTTTTGAAAATTGGATTTTCTGTCGTATTAATTTCCTCTTAAAAGGAATTTCATCCTGAAATTCTGGAAAATCACATTACTCACATGCATATGCAACATGAACTCTACCATGCATGTAAATCATCATTTAATTATTAAACGACTAAACTACGTACCTTCATCCCTAAACAAGAAGGGATAGGTGGCCTGCATCATGTCCTCGCACTCCCACGTTGACTCCTCCACTCCATAGTGCCGCCATAGCACCCTCACTAGCTTCACGGTCTTGCGTCGCAAAATCTGATCACGGCTATCCAAAATACATACTGGTTCCTCCTCAAAGGTCCCATCAGTGTCAACCTCGATCTGTCCCTAATCCACTACATGAGCCTGATCCGCGATACTCTAGAGAGCATGGAGACGTGAAACACCCTCGTGGACACCTACGCCGGGCAGTAAAACTAATCTGCAACATCGCTCTATCCTCTCGAAAGATCTCGGGAAGGTCCAAATCGAACATCGGTGATAACTTCCCTCGCTACCGAATCGAATTTCACTCTCTCTGGGGAATCACCTTCAAGAAGACGTGATCGCCAACCTCGAACTCTAAGGGTCGACGTCGTACATCTGCATAGCTCTTCTGCCAGCTTTGAGCCGTGAGAAGATGCTGTCGTATCAAGATCACCTTCTCAGAGGTGTCACTTATCAGATCAGGACCCATGATGGAGCTCTCTTCCATCTTGGTCCAATCATAACGGTAATCTACATGGCCTCCCATGCAATGCCTCCAATCTGTTGATCTCGTGATCCTCGCCGTAACCGATGTTGTAGCGACCACTCAAGGGCAAGTGCTCTACCCAAATACTCTTTACGATCCAGATGTACGTCGCAGCATGTCCTCTAACACCTATATACAATCCACACAATGTGTAACCCTACACAACCCTTACTTTGTGTGTAAACGCTGACCTTCCCAAGGTCACAATCACTGACAATCCAATGGACCGTCAACCTAGTCCATGTCATGAACGACATCCATATACTGAGCTCATACCGGCTCAACAACACCCAATGCAATTACCAAAGGGGTATCTAAATCTCGAGTCACTCCCGACACCTATCACTCGACTCTAAGTCCATGTAATAACGTGACCGTGTGTTTTCATCTCGATTAACGTAACTCTTCGGCTTACACTTTAAGCCTCTTACATTTACACAGAAATTCGGGATATCTCCTCGGGTCTCTTACACCCTAACTCTAGGATTCTCACCTTAGGGGATTAACGGCCCCCTTTTTGCTTTGCCCAACACACTCTAATTACTCTTCATTTACTAAATCGAACTATGAGTCTTCATTGACGAGTCCTAAAGACAACTCAACCCACACTCACCAAGATGTGAATGACCGTACCATGCACCCACACCCGACTCGACGCGATGTCACTGTGCACACGAATGCAATAATGCCATACTATGACACCCAATCCCGAGGTCCACCATGAGCAAAATCTCAGAGATCTCTCACTCATAATCCCAACCTATTAGGTCAACTCTCACCCTACACCCTAGGGAAGAAATATCTATACCGCTTCTCTAAAGGCCTTAACTCTAAGCCCAAATCCAAGGCCGTGGTTTGCAGAATGACAACCCGCTTCCAAGGTCTCACTGACAAACCGATGGTTGTCAACTCAACTGGTCAAGCCTGACATCAACAACCAATATGTCTACCACCTAAGGTCCACCACGTCTCCAATAGCAACCCTAATTTGTCCCCGACCACTCCATACTCCGGCCCTTCGTCTATCTATGCCGCCGAGTGCTCAGATAGCACCGAACCCGGGAACCGGTCTCTCCGACCCATACTAGTGGTGTGGAGAATGAACCGTATACTCTCCCGCTCTAGCGCCTAACTAGGACCCGCTGTCCCAAAGTCATGGATCCCTATCTCGAGGGCAATCCTCACATGCCCAATCCTCGCCCCGGTCGAAACACGGTGGTGCCAGGTCTTTTGCCCCACCCCGAATCCAGAAGAAGGCTGATCCTCCCTTAAGCAATTAACACCCGCATCCCGAGTGCTCCGAGCATCCTCGATCTCTCTCTCTATGGTAAGGGTTGTCCTAACCATGGAGTCCATGTCCCGTAGGCGAAGTCCTACGATCCTGCCCCTAATGGACAACTTTAGCCCATTCTTGAATCTCCTGTAATACCCTACCAATCCCAAGAAACTACGTATCTCGAAGATTGACATTCGGTCTCTTCCAAATCATCACCGCCTTAGCCTTCTCTAGGTCCACTGACACGCCTGATGCCGACACCACGTGTCCCAAAAATCTCACCTCAGTAAGCCAAAACTCGCACTTATCGATCCTCATGCATGCTTGATGGTCTCTCAACTCGTGACAAAATCCTCAAGTGATACTCAGGTTCTAATTTCGATCGGGAGTAGATCAAAATGTCATCCACGAAGATTACGACAAACTGATCTAGATAGGGTTGGAATACCTGATTAGTACCCAAAAAGTGCTATTTTGAACCCTATATTATATAGGTTTTGAGTGCTTTTTGCGCACTAATCATGTCATTTATGCCAATTGAAGTGTTCAAGTCTTCTTAGTATCACTTATGCCATTTAAGTTATTTTGGCCGTTTTCTGTGTTTGCGCACTCGGGAGTTCAATATCGAGATATAAGATGAATCATGAAGATTGAACCCATTCATCGCCCATCAAGCAAACCATAAATCAAAGGAGAATGAAGGCAAAGTGAAGAAAAATAATGCAAGAGGACAAGAGGCAAAGTAAATAAGAATCAAAGAATTCCGTGAATTTCGCTAAGATTGTGAAATTTTCGCTGGATTGCGAAATTCTCAAATCTAGCTTAAAATTTCACAATCTTAGCGAAATTTGTGAATTTTCGCTTAGACTTCGTGATTTTCGCTAAGCACTATTCCATGAATAAATTTTTGCATTTTCGCTACTCACAAGAATTCGCTTGTTACGAAATTCTCGCAGCTACCAAATTGCCACCGTCTAGCGAAAATTCCCGGGATTGCTTATTCTTATGATTTCGCAAATTAGCCAAATTTTCGCTACCTAGCGAAACTGATATGCCTTAGCGAAATTCACTGCCTTGTCATACTTTTGTAATTAATGCAAACCGACTTCAATTTTGGTGTATTACTCTCTTGTCCCTTAAATTAGCCAAAATGTTAGGCTTTATCAGAGTTTCACATAAACGGGTGGCCTATATAAACCCCCATAATTTTTGTAACAAGGGGGAAGAATTTCGAGAGAAATCTTTGGGCACATTTTTTGCTTTTATGTAAATATCTCGCAGCCTTTAGTTGGGGTGGCTTGGTTTTTCTCTCTTCTCTCCTCTTTCCCTTTATTTTCTCGCTGCCAAACACCCTCTCGAGGATGACAACTTAAGAGATGCTTGCTGCTCTTTTCTTTGGAAGAGGAAGGAAGCTAACTTATGGTGGGGCATATGCAGGTTGTCCTCAGGAGCAAAGTTACAGGTAATCGTATTTATGACCCCTATCTTCTCAAAATATGGTTGAATAGCAATGAATGTTAGTGATTCGCCACTTACCATGCTTTAGGATACAAAGGTATACTTATTGCTAGGATGTACTGTGGGTTCATTAGATGGTCTTTACGAGCCAACAAATGATAAGCTTAATGTTATGGTTTCAAATCAGAAGGGGCCATAGATGCATGTGATCCGTGTTGACTAAATAGAGTTGATTTTAGGGTGAGGGTTTGCTAGTTAAACATAGATCCTGGGCTGTGGCTCGACTATAGGTTGCTTGTCACAAAGCGAGGATAAAACCCGAGACACTTTGCTTACTTAAGTTATCAAGTTAGTGACCTAAATCTTCAAAGTTACCTTTCACACATCACTTTCGCCTTACACAGCTAAATTTTCAAACTCATCACACTGCTTTTTGAAACAAAATCCAAAAAAGTCCAAATAATAGAAAGCCTTACCTTCGCACTTGCAAATCATCTTTAGATGAAAACCCATCCTCAGAACGACCCTTAGATTCACTATATCAAAGAAATGACCACTACAGAGTGATCTTAGGTATATAAATATTGTTGATTCAAATTTCACCACCGTGGCACTAATCAAAATTTACGTCATGTCGGGATGGTGCCAAACTACTAATGATGAGTTGAAGTGTACTTGTGATCAACATCACAAGTGAAGGTAACCTTTTTAACTCTTTTTGTAACCCACATAGAACTCGCCATCACTTTGGCAAAGGATCGCAGACTGCTTGCTTTTCATTCCGCCTAATTTTGTTAGCTAATTTAACCTTTTGCCAAGTTTTGTCGTTCTCTTTGCTGTTCTACAAATTTCAGAACAGGTTCTTATGCTCCAAGGATAGAGACACTGTGTAGATCAGATAGAACTGCATAATAACTCGACAAAGATACAGTCGCCGCATTACTAATCGATACCATGGATCCACTACCCGAGGAAACAACAGAGTCGCCCAAGAACCCCAATGAACTAACCGCTCTATAGAACCATGAGGGATCACATCCACCTCCTGTGGAGCCAAGGCTCTCCTCGCATAGTACCTCCTCGGGCCAAGATGGAAGAATGAGGCCTTACTGTACCCCCTACTCCCACATATCATGGTATGGAAAATGAAAATCCATACACACATATTAGGATTCGAGTAAAGCATGCACTACCTTTAAGGAAGGAATGATGGACACGATTTGCTTAAGCTAAAAGCATTTCCACCGAATTCTAAAGGACAAGGCCAAAATTGGGCTAAACCACCGAGGCTCAACCATTATAAATCAAGTGAGTCGCAGTGCTGCACTCAAGAAATTCCTCAAAGGCTCATAAGACCAATTTGAAGAGACAAATTTACACTTTTGTAGCCTGGTTATGTGAAAAAGGTTTCACTTCGGGGCACGGGAAGATTTATGGAGACCATCGGTGCATGCCCACATCATGGGTTTGATACATGGATCTTTGGTAAGCCATTTCTATGGTGGTATGTCTCTGCCATGGCTGACTTTGAAACCATGTGTGGAGAGACTTTTCACGAGTAAGCATCTGGCCAAGCCATGGATTTTAAACTACGTGGTTGAAACTTCTAAGGGTTGGGATGAGCCAAACCCTAGGGAAATGGAAAGCTTGATAGGGCCTTCGACCAGCCCGGGAGGAGGGATTTATACAACGCGGAGGATATAGAAATGAGCTAGGATTTCAACCTTAGTTAGGAAGGTGGAGGAGCTTGAAGGAAAAAGGCTCCATGAAGTGCATGCAGTGACTGAAAATCCTGCACACACCAATCCTTGCACCAATTTCCAATCCTCTGTACATCCAGTAGAACAGTGTCCTATGGCCCCTACAATGAAGGATTTGATGTCAGAATGTGCAAATACTGTAGGACAATACAAAGCCACCACAAGCCCAATGCCTCATATGGAAATACCTACAAATTCCAATTGGAGGAATCACCCTAACCCTCTCATGGAAACCAATCCCCTGTCTATGTGCCCCGGTGCCGAAACCACGAGTTTGGTTCCACCTTTCCAAACCTGACCACCACCATCCTCATCTCTGTGGAACAAGCCATTTTAAATTTGAGTAAGGTGGTAGGCAACTTTGTGGAAGAGCAAAAAGGAATTAATGTGCAACTGGCACAAAGGATTGATACTGTAGAAAGTACACTGAATAAAAGAATAGATGGGCTTGAGAGCAATCTAAATAGAATAATTGACAACCTCTGATTGATCACAAAGATCGACAATATTAAGGTACGAGGAAGAGAGTTTCCTTCCCAAACAGTGCCAAACCCGAAAGGAATCCATGAGGTAGGATCATCCAACAATTCAGGAATGGATGAGGTGAAGGCAATAATCACCCTGAGGAGTGGAAAAGAGGTTGATCAGCCCATGCCCAAACCTGTTGAAGAAACCAGGAACGGAGAAGAATTGGAGCCAGAACACATTTTCCTGAAGGAGGATTCAATGAAGCACTGCATGCCACCTCCATTTCCACAGGCACTTAGAAGCAAGAAGAAGGCATCCCAGCAGGCAGGTATCTTAGAAGTCCTAAGACAGGTGAAGGTCAACATACTTCTTTTGGACATAATCAAATAAGTCCATGCTATGCAAATTTTTGAAGATCTTTGCAAATAAGAGGATTAGGCATTGAGAAAAAGGCATTTCTTACTGAACAAGTCAGTGCCATAATCCAAAGTAAGAATCCAGTCAAATACAAGGATCCAGGATCTCCCACAATTTCAGTCAATATTGGTGGGAATTGCATAGACAAGTCATTGCTTGATTTAGGAGCCAGTGTGAACCTACTGCCGTATTCTGTGTACAAGCAGTTAGGTTTGGGTGAACTTAAACCTATCAACATCACACTATCATTGGCCGATAGATCAGTAAAAATTCCAAAAGGGATAGTTGAGGATGTCTTGGTAAGATCGACAAAATTCTACTACCCGATGAATTTTGTGGTGCTTGATACTTGAGCCAATAGCAAGTGAACCGATCATGTACACGATCATCTTAGGAAGACCATTTCGAGCCCGATGACAATAATAAATTGCCGGAATGGAGTCATGCAACTTGTGGCAACACTGACCTTGGAGTTAAACATCTTTCATTTTGAACAACAAGCAAGTTGCTAGAACATAAAATCAAATAACTGATGAAGTTGTTTCAAATGGTCAGTATGCAGGGAAGCACAGTGTCTAGGAATTGCAAGGAGTAATCAGCCAAGGAGATGAAGAGATATTGGTCTTGCCATCAACACCCACTGCAAGCCAATTGCTCAATTCAAAAGCCATCAGTGAGAACCACTTCAACAATTGGGCACCTAACACCATGGAGTCAACCCAGGCTACTACAGGGGTTGAGGAGATCATTCTCCTTGACCCTCCTTAAGTAATTTTTGAAATTGAATTGGTCCGGTGTTTTCAAACTAGGATTGCGGAGTTAAAACTTTCTTTGTCTTAATTTAGTTTAATTTTATTCATTTCAGTTATTTTTAGTTTTCTTAAATTAACGGAGTTTTCCCCCTTTTAGTACTTTTGTTTATATACTATAGTATTTTTGTTTTAAATTTTAATTATAGTTTTATATATAATAATTCTCATTATAATTTTTTTTAATTTCATATAGTATCAATAAATAACCACTGAATTTCGATTTGCAGGTGGTATAATTGTTTGGGCCAAATTCGCTAAAAATAGCGAAAACTGGTGTAGGAGACCCTTCGGCTACCGCCAAACGCCTATTTAAACATGAGAGGGGGATGGCGAAAGGTCGCCATATCTCCTACCTCTCCCAGCTTCTGTCGTAGCCCTGAGTCCCAGTCTCTGCCGTCGCCGTCACTCCCACTGCCAGAGCCAATGCCACACTTGCGATGATTCACTTGCAAATGCGCCCGTTAGAGACTCGAAACACCCGATCTACGCCTTGCGCGCTGTCGGTGTCCATAGACACACCACGCATCGCCTTACGAGCCACAGGTGTTCCGCGGCCCGGGTTCTTTGCGGCTGAGCCATCTTTGCGAGCTTCATTGCGCTTACCTTTGCCGATTCGGGACCTGCGCCCTTGGTTCAGCTAGTTGTACTTACTGCTCCGGCGATTAGACCCTTACGAGGCCTTGGCTATTACGAACGGTGTGACCTGCGGCCCGGTGAGCCACGGATTTAGTCTTCGGCTTGATGTGACTCGATTTGCCTCCGGTGAGCCTCGATTAAGATATTGATGCTCTAGTTACATTTCGATTGAGTCTAGCCCTCATCCAGTATTGATTCGATTATGGTTCGTACTCGGTGGATCCAGCCGGTAGCGGGTTAGATTGATTACACGGCGAAGGCCCGGCCCAACTCCGGGTCGCACCGGCACGATTACCATCACGGTCCCGGTGGTACGAGGAGCCTCAGGGATTTCGTCGTTATCAGACACGGATGGGACCTCGGGCCCCATCACCTGTACCTCAGAGGAGAGTTAGGAGGGCCCGGCCCTCCAAGCGGGCCCGCACATCGGGCCCCGGCGAGTCATCTTCCTCTCGGCCGCAACCATCACCAGTCACATCAGGCTGCCGGAGCGACATCCTTCGCCTCGATTGTCACCCGACCTCAGATCGGGGCGGATTGTTAAATGGGAACCCGAATTCAGAAGTGTGCGACTCCATCGTAGAGCCTTTCATCAGGAGTCGTATTATGATGTCCCAACGCTGAGGGCTGATACAAGGTTTAGGGAGTCCATGAGATTGATCGAGGATTATTCCTCGCCTTTCGACCCGAGGCAGCATTATTACCCACGAGTGGTGCTGCAGTTCTATCACTCTATGACATCTCGAGGAGGCTTGAGATGGAGTCGCGTGACTGATTCTCTATTGATGATCGCCGCAGTGCCTTTCAGGCGTAGATATTCCAGGCTTTGGGCTGCGTATCTGCCGGCCAATGTAGAGGGTTATAGAGATTGGGCCCACCCACCTCATCGAGAGATGGTTAAACACTTGGCGAGAGATACTAGTTGGATGGTATTTTATAGGAGCGGCCAGTGCCGGATCCTGTTGATCGACCATTTATTCGGGCAGTCTGTTCCATCTGACGTCAGTGCAGGAGGCCATCTTGGAGGCTCTTTGCAGGATCTCGGAGAGGATAGTGGTTCGATCCCTCACGGTAGTGATGACCTCCTTGATGCATTTCGAGGAGAAGGTCCGTCGGAAGGACCTAGTCGGCGAGAGCATTCCATTTCTGATCGCGAGATTCTCTGCCGGGTTCTCGAGCATGGGATTCCCGGAGGCGGGGATTGAGATGAGTTCGATGCCCTCACAGTTGTCGATGGCGGGTGATATTGTATCTTTCCATCGACAGCGGGACGAGGAAGAGTCTTTCTGCAGGGGTCGGTGTGGGGACTTACATAGAGGAGCCGATGTGCTGCCTTTGAGCCGAGATCTGAAGAGGAGTCAGGCTCATGAATGTCGCCTCCATCTCCTCCTCCACACCACATCCCATGGCTGCCAGTGATACTCCAGCCAATCTATTGGCACACCATTCACACGGTATGTTCACCTTGGGATTACAGAGATTACGGGTGTGATGGATGCCATCACGCTCAACAACGGCTACAGGCAGCCCGGGATCGAAGGCGCCCAGTGTCACTGCGAGATCATGACGCACTTGGGCCTTCCTCGTATTCTGATCGGAGGCCCATGTGACCTATTTGGATGTTTGGCGACGAAGCTTGGACCGCCACCACAGCGGTAGGGTGGATTGGTTTTCTTTATGATTTTTGTATGGTTACCGGCTTTATCAGCTTGCTGCTAATTTTGATTAGGATTCATGTATTAGCCATAGTAAGCGTGATATTTTCCTATATGTTTAGCTTTGGTATGCATGTACTAGCCATTTTGGCTATATCAAAAGCTATTCAGTATATATATACACACACTTTTGCATATACTTTTTGTGCCTCCATCTTGTAATCGTTTTTGTCTTCAATTGGACAATTGAATTGCTTCAAATTGGACAATTGAATTGCCTTTTGTTGGAGAATAGAATCCCTGTTTGTCACCTTTATGTTAGAACAAATTCCATGCTTGAAACAGTTTTTGGTCAATTGCAGTTCCAGCATGCTCAACTTGAAAATTTCTCCGCATGCTAATTCACTACTTGCCTCCAGTTATTTCAATAAGTTTGTGAATTTGTTTACTTCCTTTAAGCTTTGCATAGCCGGCCTTAGGCATGTTGGCAACTTTAAGATAGGTTTGTGTTACCCACACTTGAAGACGATGTAGTCTTCGAGAGGAAAGAAAAGAAAGAGAAAAAAAAAAAAAAGCAAAGAAAATAAAAAGAAAAAGAAGAAAAGAAAATAAAGTCGTGAAGTTTTGCCTTGAAACCTTAGAAACACGAGTCCGAGGGGTGTATGGCAAAACCTTTGAAACCCGATGCCCTAAGCCTTAATTGGATGGAGTCATCGATTTAGGTAATTCTGCGTTACATGGGTGGTCTGGTAAGAATCTAACTGATTTGTAGGTGTTTAATTTTCGAAGTCATTCGGAGTCAGGGGTGAAGTCACGCATGAGTTTGTGGTGATGATCCTTTTGGCTTGATGCCTGAACCTTAATTGGTTGGGAGTCATCGGTGGACCCCGTTACACGGACTTGATGAAGTCGAATTTTAAGCATTACCTATGATATAGTTGAATAAAGAAAGAAGATAATGTAGCCACTATCCCAGTTGTTCAACAACTTAAGGCCATGTCGATTAACTAGGTTAGGGGAGGGACAAATTTTGCAATTTATTGAAACCATCACAGTTATGCAAGAACCATTAGACTTAGGTGGAAATTGAGTTGAGAAATCATGGAACCCTGATATTGACTAAAAATTTGTTCTTGTATGGTTTTGGCTCTTTCATGTCGGTTTCAAACTTGGTGTCCATTTTTCGATTTAAAGACAATGTTTATATGTACATACATTTTTTGAATCATAAACTTTTGAAAATCCTTTGCATACATCTCCTTTTAGTTTTGCATTGCTAAGGGACTAACTTAGCGTTTCGGTTGGGGGAGTGTGATTAGTACTTACGAAAAGATTGCTATTTTGAACCTATATTAGATAGGTTTTGAGTGCTTTTTGCGCACTAATCATGTCATTTATGCCAATTGAAGTGTTCAAGTCTTCTTAGTATCACTTATGCACGTTTAGAAGTTATTTTTGGTTGTTTTGCGGTTTTTTGCGTACTTTGGGAGTTCAATATTGAGATATAGATGTGAATCATGAAAGATTGAACCCATTCATCGACCATCAAAGCAAACCATAAATCAAGAGAGAATGAAGGCAAAGTGAAGAAAAATCAATGCGGAGTAGAGACGGAGGCAAAGTAGTGAAGAATCAGCAATTCCAGGGAATTTCGCTAAGATTGCGAAAATTTCGTTGGGATTGCGAAAATTTCGCAACCTTAGCGAAAATTTCGCAATCTTAGCGAAATTGTGAATTTTCGCTAGACTCCAGTTTTTCGCTAAGCACTATTCCTAGCGAAATTTTGCATTTTCGCTACTCACAAGAATTTCGCTAAGCTAGCGAAATTTCGCTAACTAACGAGTACCCTTTGCCTAGCGAAAATTCTGATTTAAGCTATCTCTTGGTGATTTAAGCTAAGTATGGCTTGATATACTATAGCGAAATTCAGCGCTGTCATACTTTGTAATTAATGCAAGCCAAACTTCAATTTTGGTGTATTACTCTCTTGTCCCTTAAATTAGCCAAAATGTTAGGCTTTATTGTAGTTTCACATAAATGGGTGGCCTATATAAACCCCCATAATTTTTGTAACAAGGGGGGGAAGAATTTTGGAGAGAAATCTTTTGGCACATTTTTGCTTTTATGTAAATATCTCGCAGCTTTAGTTAGGGTTTGGTTTTTCTCTCTTCTCTCTCCTCTTTCCCTTATTTTCTTGTAGTTTACTTGAACACCTCTTAAGGATGACAACTCGAGATGCTTGGCTAAGCCTCTTTCTTTGAAGGAAGCTAGCAGTGGTGGGGCATATGCAGGTTGTCCTCTTGGCCCAAAGAGATTCAGGTACTGTGTTTAAGACCCTATCTTCTCAGAATAGCATTGAATGTTAGTGATTTGGCCAATACTTACCATGCTTTGGGATCGATTCTACTTTGCTAGATGTCTTGTGGTTCATTAGATGGTCTTTGAGCCCGAAATGATGTTTAATGTTAGGGTTTCAAGCGTAAAGGGGCCATAGATGCATGATATCGCAAATGTTGACCCAATAAGGAGTTGATTTAGGGTGAGGTTTGCTAGTTAAACATAGATCCCGGTTGTGGCTTGGACCTGGTTGCTTGTCTGCGGATAAAACCGAGGACACTTGTTTGCCTAAGTTATCAAGTTAGTGACTTAAATCTTAAAGTTACCTTTTCACATCACTTTCAGTCTTCTGATTTGTTAAATTTTTCAAACTCATCTCTTGTTTTGAAACAAAAATCCAAAAAGTCCAAATAGAAAGCCTTACCTTCTTGCACTTATGCAAATCATTCTTAGGATGAAAACCCATCCCTAGTGTTCGACCCTAGACCACTATCTTTGAGTAGCTTGACTACGAGTAGGAGAACAGGTATATAAATATTGTTGATTCGGCTCATTGCATGTACGAATCAATACTCTATGCATGAGATCCATAAATCTTTGTGGCTTGTTGTCCAATCAGGGCATCCTTTGTAAGTCAAAGTGCTTATAGCAGCGTTCTAACGTTGTCTTAGGGATATCTGTCTCCCTAACCCTCAGCTGATGGTAACCAATGCGAAGGTCTATCTTAGTGTAGACTCGCGCTCCTCTCAATTGATCAAATAAATCATCAATCCTCGATAGTGGGTACCAATTCTTGATCGTAGCTTGTATTCATTACTTTTTGTAGTCGTCTTAGCGGTCAGAAGGGCCTTGTCCTTTCTTCTTGTTTTAAATAAAGCGGGAGAGGCGCCCATACAGGTGAGAGTGCTTTCCAGGTGCAATGGGCCTTGTCCGATAACTCCTGCTGACCTGGGCTGTACAGGTTCTGCAACTCAGCGGTGCCATCCTATGTGGAGTCATAGAGATGGGTGAAGTACCAGGGTGTAACTCGATATCGAAGTCTACGACCCTCTATGGAGGTAGTCCAGGTAGCTCATTTGGAAAAACATCCACATATTCGCACACTACTCAAGGTAGATATAAGTTTTGTCTCTCTTTGTCCTCACGGGGTAAAGGCTAAAGCTCAAGCTAACCTTCTTCATCCCACGACACACGGACTCATTATCTTGTCTGAGCGAAAATGTCATGTATCCATGATACCACGCGAGTGCGAGTCCTGGCGTATGGCGGTAACCCTCTACGCTCACAATTGATACTTGACCTTGTAATTTGTCGACCCGATCCATCCACTGGGGATGACATCAAACTCGACATGTCCATGAGCCTTAGGTTGCCTTTGTGAGTAGAGTCTGAGATCTCCCGGCTTCGCAACCTCGACATATCTCATCCTTATTCTCGCCCTAATCCACTGAGGAGAACTCACATAAGCTCCTCGAAGTCTCTAGAGGTCCTTGCCCATTTCCACCATATTTGGGCCTCACTCTCTGTAGGAACACAACTAAGTCTAATCTTGGTAGTGTCAAAAGTGTCTCCTGACCTCTAACACCCTTCTCGATCTATATGAACCAATGGTGTCTGCATTGGATCTCAGCTCCACAGTGAATGTCGGAGGATGATGCCCAAACCTGCCCGGAGGTTACTAGGATCTTCGACAACTCTTCACGCTGGCACGTGCGATATTGGCCGCCATGGCATACCTACGACCTCGGCCAAGGCCTGGCTGATCAAATCCCCAAGGTCATAGTTCCTAACCTTAGCATTCACCCTTTTCCTATACGCATTACACCATGCATATAATTTCTTACGCAACAATCGTGCAATCATAATTCCCATATACATTATCTGAATTGTATATGTCTGTATGAAATTTGAAACCTAAAATCGCATAATCAAAATATGCAACATTAATTCGTATCTCAGAGTGTAAATCGACCCAGAGACACTATTCATACACGAGAATGGAGTGTATATTTCATGTCCCCTTCATTCATAAGCAATGCAGAACCATTTATCAATATATTAAATCATATTTATCAACTAAAATTTTATTTTCAAAAATTTCATTTTATTTTCAAAATTTTGTCCCATTTTGTTTGATTTTATTTTATTTTAATTTAATTTAATAAAAAAAAATTTGAAAATTTTTGTGATTAACAGTGTTCATGAACCAGGTTCATGAGCAGGTGTAAATTGACTTCGAGGTGATCTTGCAGTCGGCGAGGTCAAAATTTGGGTGAGTGCACGGTGCCCCAACTTGACTGATAACCATCGCTGCAATTACGCCTGGGCGGCGCGGCGTGGTTGTCGTGTGACAGCCGAACGTAGCCGTGTGTGAGCCTCAACTGGCGCGATGTCTGCTTGCGCTTCGTGCCGCTCGTTTGCGGCGGGTGTGCCGTGCTTACCATTGGTTGTATCGTGGTAGAGCGCCCCTTACGCCCATAGCCGTGTCGCGACCTAGGTTGCGATACAGCCCACACCTCAGCCTATTGCCCCCTGTCACAATACATTCTATTGTATTGCGATACAATTTTCTCAGCTACGGCGCCTCGGTCGCGATCTGAATTTTTGTATCGTGACCTTTATACTCCGACCAATTCTGGCCTCCATGTCACATCCTGATATCTTATCTCCGCGATATAATATCTTGTCCCAGTGAAACCTCGGCTATGATACAATAATTGTATTGCAATGCAATTTTTCATGACCACTCGAAGCCTTTCCCCTTTTAATACATTGATTGTATTACTGATACAAATCCCTTTCTCCTTTTTTTCTGATACTCTTCACATTGCAATCTGAGCCACACTCTAAAGCGGTTCCCTTGTCCTGATACACTTCCCTCTCTCCGCAATACAATTTGAAACAATTTATTTCATTTATTTTCCTTTTCAGTTTACTCCTTTGTAACGCACTCCATAATTTGTTCTCCACACTTCTATGTGCTATTTACCTAAGCACACAAACATTTCACAACACATAACATAGTATGTATACCATTCATCAAACATTCACACAACATTCCATCAAATCACACAAAACACACCAAACACAGCTGCATCGGATATTCTGGTTTTGTCCGAGTGATTTCTAGGTAATCTCATACCTAAACTTAACATCGAACCACACCTAGTGGTGATGGATACGCAACCCGAGCTCCCTAGGTATTCGTATAACCTGGCTCTGAAGTTGTGACGCCCAAAAACCCGGGGGTCCGTTGACTACCCGTCAACCCACGGAATACTCGTGAATGTCGGGTGACCCAGAGCATCTCTAAATCGAGTGATCTCATTTAATGCGGGAGTTCTACCGAACAAGCCTATCCCAAACAATCTAATATAATACACAACATGTGTCGCAGCCCACCAGGCCACCTATCTCATCAATATATACCAACTATGTTCAATAGTTTTAAGAGTTAAAAATTAACTCTTATACAACATATATTAAACTTAGAGAGTTCTAACTAATACATGTATCCAACTAAAACCAAAGCCACAACCCAGCTTTCTTCTTAAACTCGGCCTCTATGATGAGCCGTCTCCTCGTGCGCTCCCTGTACCTGAAAAATATGTTCCCTCGACAGGGTGAGCTAATGCTCAATAGTGGAATCACCCTAAATGGGCTACTCTCCGCTAAGTGCATATCTGATGCTCAAAGTAAACACACATTCAAGAAATGCATGATTTTGCTTGAATGTCTACGAACAACTCATACCACAGAGTGCTCATCGACTCCTCACACTTGCCTAAATACGTATGAGAAACATTATTTTTTAACAAAAATATTTTTATTAATTGTGACAACACTGCGATATAAGTATTGGATAGACTCAGATGATTATATTTAGTGGACTACCCCTCAGAGATATGTCAATTGGCGGAGCTCCGGCGATTGATATTTTTATATGGACTATCCTCGAATGTTATAATGGACACACTCCAGATAATTATATTTATTAGTCAACCCTGCAAATCATTATCTCAGTACCACCTCATGAACTCACTCCTGTTGTTCTAGGGTCCTTACTAGTGCATATGAATACATGATGCCAATTCCATTATAATTACGTAACACATGCAAGTATATAATCATGCATATATTCACATAGTTAAATCACACAAACATGTCATGTAATTTCACAATCCACCACATCAAAAGTGGCTCACGTGCGTTTAATTATCAAGCCACGAGCAATTCAACTTGAATTACTTGACCAAACACAATTTCACACAAAATTTGATTTTCGTGTCCTTCACATTCCACGTGAACGAGTAAAACCCTTAGGGTTCTTGTTCCTGTTTGCTCTACGTCGGTTCCACCTTGTGGGCGAAATCCAATGGCCATTCGGCCTTATACACATCAAACATCGACTATAGTATAAATGCAATAACAACCAAAAATAGCTCGTAGACGATCCGCAGGCTTGTCCATATGGGACTACAAAATTCAACACCTCGGTTCCCGAGATTTGGAACCGATCAAGCAACCACTCACGACCCCTCGATCAACTAAAGCATCATAAATACACTTAAGCAAAGTGTAAAGCCAATGGATAAAACCCTTACCTCCGGAGTTTGTCGAAAACTCAGCAGGAGTGCCTACGTGTGGGCCTCGTCGCGTAGAGCAGCTTTCCTTCTTGCTCCGAAGACTTCAGACGGTCGGATTGCCCAGAAACCTAGAGAGAAGCTACACTTTCTCCTTTAAAACCAAAACCAGCGGCAAGCGCCTCTCTTTTTCCATTCAGCCACGTTTTCTTGATTTGAGGAAGAAGATGAGGCTGTTTTGTTATTTAGCTCATTTAACTATTCATCCTATGCCTTCATGTCTCGAATTTTCGACATTTGGCACTATCTCGGCAGTCTATTTTCATCATTTCTCTACTTATGCAACTTATGGCACATGAGTATGTGTTGTATGTGACTTTTTCACATCGAATATCGTTTTACGGCACCCGAAAGTGATGCCTCAGCGTGAGGTACGATTATGTCGGAATTTAATTTAAATGACTAATAGATTCGTGAGGCGATTCAACGATGAAATCCGTTTCATCATTGGAATGTAGAGAATGAAATTTTGGATTTTGGCCGAGTACGATTTTACCCTTTTGAAGTGGTTTTCTCGGGTCCTAATCTCCCCTCGCCAAAGAGATTTCATCTGAAGTGCGGAAAATCACATTACTCACATGCATATGCAACGTGAACTCTACCATGCATGTAAATCATCATTTAATTATTAAATGACTAAACTACGTACCTTCATCCTAAACGAAGGGATAGGTGGCACATCGTGTCTCGGCTCCAAATTTGACTCTCTACTCCATGGTCCGTATAGCACCCTCGCCTAGATTCACGGTCTTGCGTCGCAAAGGCGATCCGCGACTATCAAAATCTGGACTGGTCCCTCCCTCGAAAGGTCGTCGGTCAACCTCGATCACATCCACTAATCCTCGTGAGTTGGATCTGGCGTATAATTCCGGAGCATGGAGACGTGAAACACCTCGTGGACACCTGACATGCTGGGCGGTAAAACTAATCGGTACGCAACATTGCCATCCTCTCGAGTATCTCGAAAGGTCCAATGAACCTCGATGATAACTTCCCTCGCTTATCGAATATGACCACTCCTCTCTTAGGCATCACCTTGAAGCGTGATCGTGACCACCTCGGGCTCTAAAGGGATTAGAAGCGTCGTACATCTGCACATAGCTCTTACGCCGGCTTTGACCGTGAGAAGATGCTGTCTGATTGACTTAACCAAAACCGCCTACAAATTTATGTCATTATTACGAAGACATTGCTCCCTGCATCCACAGAATCTGTATAAACTTTTGTTGAGACCAAAACTCTCTATAATTTATCATTTTCAATTTTGGTTTCGGAAAGATACATTGCAAGTGCACAGGTCTACAGTAATAAAATGGATTTAAGTCGGTCTCGATCCCACGAGATCACAAGAATTTTCATCAACTACCGGACTACTCGAAATTCATACTATTTGGACCATCTGTTGATAACGGTGTTCAGCGTAAAAACTGGGAAATAAACTAATCTAAAGAGAATGAAAATGAGAATAAACTGAAATAAAGTGAATGAATTTAAAACTAAGTTCTATAACGAAATGGCGAGCAATTATCATAAAGAAGACACATCGAGAGAAACAAGCGTAATGCACTTGATCAGTTCTGTAGTGAATATTGATTAAAATTTCTTGATTATTTCAAGTTGAAATCTGTCGAAATGATTGTAGTGCAGGCTGGATCTCTCCGCCTCCACATTCGTTATCTCATTTTTCTGATTCTCTACCAATTACGAGGAGTTTAGATAACTACTTTTGAAACTTCATGGTAAGGTATTTTTCTTTGCGATACTTCATACCCATTTTATGGATTTGTGCACCTTAGCTCCCAAGTTATCGGTCGACGGATATCTGACTTCCAAATTACTCTTCCTCGAAATTAGAATAGATCAACCTTTCCTTGATTAGATCTCAGCTAACGGGATTGGCCTCACTATCAGAGATTGAGGTAAAATCTCTTCCTTGTTTAAAGAGATAAAGTCGTTCAACTCGTTCTTGACTTCAAGTGAGAAGAGGATTTATCTAGTAGAACTTGCAGCGAGGATCCTAATAACTGAGTTAAGTATACCTTGAAAGACTAGCGTTACCCCGGTTGTCTTCCCACGTGTCACTCGGGGACTTCCTTGGAAATCAGTGTGGCCCAGCGATTCTTAACGGGTATAGAGAGCGATATTCGGATCCAAATCAATAAACCAATAATGCGGAAGTAAATTCGTAAGCGAAATGAACGAATCTGGAAAATACTACGGGGAAAGATCAGTCTAGCGAAGCGTTCTCTTAATGGAGGCTGAATTCCTTGATTCTTGAATTATTTTCTGACATTCCAACGATCAATAGAGCATTGCAAATTTGGAAAGCGTACAGGAACAATCGAATTCGAATTTATGAAATTATGTTCGGTATTGAAAAATTGATTTGGCATTCGGCTTGACTCAACGATAACGTCGGATCAGACAAGCAACGAAAAAGAAAAAAAATCTGAAACTAATCTGTTCTAAAATGACGAAAAGAAAAAGAAAAGAAAAAATAAAAGTGAGGCTGGGCTACGGGGTCTCTCCCACGATGCGCTGCGACCTCGTTTTCGATGCAGGTAACTTTGCCTGGGTTCGCGGTTTGGGCCCACTAAACCTAATGTGACACAGCGCTGGATTCGAAGTGCGGGCCCACATGTCGCGCTCCGCGTCAGCGACCTCGGTTCTTTATCGCGACGGTCTCCATCGCGACCACATACTCATGTCAGCGACATCACTGATTACACCTTGTGAAATGGTCGTTCTTGATGTCACGACATTGGTGAACCGCTTGCACATTTGGATAGTCGTTGTGATGTCGTGACATCATGGCCTTGTCGCGACATCCATTCTAGTTCTTTGCAGTCTTCAATGGTTGTTCTTTGATGTCGACATGTCGGGGATGTTGTCATGACGCTGGAGCTCGAAGTCTCCTGCGCCCCTTTCAGCGGATTTGTCATGATGTCGCGACCTCAGTTTTCTTGTTGCGACATCGGCTCCTAAGTCTTTGTTTCCTTGAGCGGTGTCCACGATGTCGTGGCATCAATCTCATAGTTTCGAAGCCTTCAGTTGATCTCCTCTTGATGTCACGACTTCAGCATTAAGTCTCTGCCTGTAACAACCAGTGGTTCTTGGTGTCGCGACATCAGTCTTCTTGTCGCGACATCCAGAAAATTAACTGCTGTTGTGAATGGGTGCTTCTTGGCGTCGCGACATCAACTCACGGTTTTGAAGCCTTCAGATGTTCTCTTTGTGATGTCTTGACTTCATCCATAATTCTCTGCCGGTATCAATTGGTTGTACTTGGTGTCGCGACATCAGTCTTCTTGTCGCGACATCACTTGATGCTGCTGGAAGTTGCACTGGTTGTTTATGATGTCGCGACTTCAGACTTCCTGTCGCGACATCACTCTTTTAATTTCTGCTCATTCTCATTTGCCCTCTGGCGTGATCACAATCACGACGCATCAAATTCCTTTTAATCTTCACGATGTCGAGCCTCGAAGCTGGGTACAATGTAGACCTCAAGGCTGCATCAATAGTTCAACCCGATTGTTTTTATTGCTCTACTATTGACGCATTTTCATCTTTGCTGGCTATGTGACCGATTGGTGAGTTTCTTCATAATTACATTATATTAAATATTCAATTTTAACTGAAAATCAAACAGAAAAATGGACTAAAAAGAGATGACTTTTAAGCTCATCACTGTAGTATCAAACTCACATTCTCAGAGGTGTCTCTAATCAGATCAGGACCCATGATGGAGCTCTCTTCCATCTTGATCCAATCATAACGGTAATCTGGCCTCCCATTACAATGCCTCGATAATTGCCATCGTATCCTCGCTAATAGCTGTTGTGTGGGTGATTCATAAGGTAGTGCTCTTCCATGGTTCTTACTGATCAGACATATGCTCGCGTGTGTCCTCTAACACCATATACAATCCCACACAATGTGTAACTTCTACAGCCCACTTGCTTTGTAGTGTGGCGTGACCTTCGAGGTCCACAAATCTTTGACTTTCTGTCAAATGGACAATCAACTAGTCCATGTCATGAGCGACATCCATACTCTGAGAGCCCTCTGCGTTCAATAACACCCAATGCAATTACCAAAGGGTATCTAAATCTCGAGTCACTCGGCTCCTATCACGCAACTCTAAGTCCATGTAACCATGCATGGCGGAAATTAATGTTTTCATCTCGATTAACATAACTCTTCGGCTTACACTTTGAGCCTCTTACATTCACACAGAAATTCGGGATATCTCCCTGGGTCTCTTACACCCTAACTCTAGGATTCTCACCTTAGGGGATTAACGACCCCCTTTTTGCTTTGCCTAACACACTATAATTACTCTTCATTTACTGAATCGAACTATGAGTCTTCATTGGACGTAGTCCTGAAACGAGCTCAACCCACACTTTCGCTCAGAGTGGTGAATGGCCGTACCATGCACCCACGCCCCTACTCGGCGTGATGTTCTGCATTGCACCTGACATAATAATGCCATATGACGCGATCGAGGGTCCACCATGAGAAAAAATCTCGGAGATCTCACTCATAATCCCGGGCCTATCGGGTCGACTCTCGCCTACGCTGGGAAGGCATCTATGGCTTCTCTAATGGCCTTAACCTCTAAGCCCAAATCCAAGAGGCAGTGTCGGTAATGACAGACTAAGGTCTCAGTGCGCCGACGATGGATGTCAACTCATCCATGTGGCTTGACATCAGCAACGATGTAATACCACCTTAAGGTCCACCACGCTTATTCTTGACTCACAATACGTCATGACTTAGGCCACACTCGTACTTTTGGCCTATACGTACTTCTAGGAGTGCTGTATAGCACCGGCGAAAGCTGGTTCTCGACCGTACTAGGGTGTGGAGGAATGAACCTTACTCTCTCTGTTCTCTATTCTTGAGGCCTGCTTGTCCCCAGGGATCACGGGATCCACATCTCTAGGGGCGATCGAATCTCATGTGATCATTGCCCAGTCACGAAACTCGTGTGAAGGAGAAGTCTTGCCTCTGCCCCCGAGCTAGAGAAGTGATCCTCCCTCTTGCTACCTTACCGCGTCAGGAGTGCTCAGGAGCATCCTCGATCTCTCTATACATGGTGGTAGTCCGACCATGGAGTCCATGTCCGTGGCGAAGTCCTACGATCTTGCCACAATGGACAGCTTCAGCCGATCTTGAATCTCTGTAATGCCTACCAATCCCAGAAACTACGTATCTCTCGAGGTGACATTCGGTCTCTCGACTCATCAGCCTCGGCCTTCTCTAGGTCGACACGCGTGCGACACCACGTGTCCCAATCTCACCTCAGTAGCGAGCTCGCACTTCTTGGGCAGGCGTACGGTTGATGTGGTCTCTCGGCAAGCGTAACAAAATCCTCAAGTGATACTCGTGCTCCCACTCTGATTGGGAGTAGATCAAAATGTCATCCGCAATTCGACAAACTGATCTAGATAGGGTTGAATACCACATGCATGAGATCCATCATCTGCGGCTTGTTGTCGATCAAAAGGGCATCATAACCAAACTCAAAGTGCCCATAAAGGTGTCCCTAGCGTTCATCGGTAGGGATATCTGTCTCCACCCAACCCTCGGTGATGGTAACCGGTCGCAAGGTCTATCTTAGAGTAGACTCGCGCTCTTCTCAATTGATCAAATAAATCGTCAATCCTCGGTAGTCGGTACCAATTCTTGATCGTAACCTTGTTCAAATGCCTGTAGTCAATGCACAGTCGAAGGGTCTTGTCCTTCTTCTTCGCAAATAGAATCGGAGCACCCCATGGTGAAGTGCTCGGTCTAATGAACCCCTTGTCCAATAACTCCTGTAGCTAGACTCTGAGTTCCTGCAACTCAACTGGTGCCATCTTATGTGGAGTCATAGAGATGGGTGAAGTACTAGGGTGTAACTCGATATCGAAGTCTACGACCCTCTGTGGAGGTAGATCGGAGTAGCTCATCGGAAAAACATCCACATATGTTCGCACACTACTTTCGAGGTGGATCTAGTTTGGTCTCTCTTCGTCCTCACAGGGTAAGGCTCATTGCTTGACAGCCTAGCGTGCGATAGTGCAAAACTCATCTATGTTTTGAGTTCATTTCACATGCTATTTTGTGCATTTAATATCCATATTCATGTAAAACTCATAAAATTTCCTCCTAAACTTGGTTTTTTGTAAGTTTATTGATGAAAATCAAGTGATTTGGTAGGAAATAGACAATATATTTCAAAGAAAGTCAGCAGAGTCTCCACGAGAATCGCTACTGGGAAGATTAATTTTTCTGAACCATCTGGAACAAAAAATGATTCCAAATTCCTCATGGTTGCATTCTACATTCAAATATCTTCCGGCCCAGTCTTTGTAGCCCAATCAGGAGTTAAAATGAAGAAGTTATGGCCCGAACAAGTTGGATAAAACGAGGTGCTGTCGGAAAGTATGTCGCGACAGTATGTCGCGAGTATGTTGCGGCGAAATGGTGTCATGACCCGAGGAAAACTACAATCGCGACGGAAACGCTCCAGAAACCTAAAAAAGGCCGAAAATTGATATTTTGACCTAATTTTAAACCCATTTCACCCTAGGACCATATATATACTCGTTTTTTAGGTAAAGTGACGGGAAACGTTGGAGAGCCTCTGCATGAGGTTTCTCTAGAATGCCCGCTGCCTAGTTTTTGTAGACACGATTTGTTTAGATTTTAAGTAGTTTTAGACGGTTGTATTTCTATTGAAGAGATTTGGTCTTTGTATAATAGAGATTCAGATTTCACTAAGGTTCGAGACAAAGATTGAGCTTCAGAATGCAGTTTTCTCTCTCTCATGGGTTTTTCTCTCTAAGCGCCCACGTTTCTTGAACTTTTTCTTCTTGATTTTTATTTTAATAGATCTTAAGATTTTTATTTCTATTGAAGAGATTTCAAAATGTGACTTAGATATTCAATTTATTTATTGTTGAGAGAAGATTTGGCTCAAATCAGTTTTTCTCTCTCTTATTTCTCTTGGATTTCTTCTTCATTTTCTTACTTTTGCTTGATTAGTGATGATTGGAATCCAAGTAATGGGAACATTAAACACCTCTAGGTTGGGTTTAATTGTTGAACATTTAGATTTGCGCCAGTTATTTTGTGGGGTTTGAATACCGAATTTATATAATCGCAATTGCTCATATAATGAATTGTTCTAATATTAGCAGCTTATACCTAAAAAAAGAGTCGTATCTTTGCTCGATTTCCAGGAGGCCTCTCGAGGACACAGACGGATTCTCGAGTGTAAAGAGAGCGATAACTTAGGGTTATGTTAGACTAGTATCTTAGAACTAATGAACTCTAAAAAATTACTTTGATAGATCACTACTTACTCATGGTGCGAGATTAATTAGATGATGTATCAATTTAGTTGATTGGGGAGGTTCCTCCTTAGTCCGATGAAAGATCTGATCCCGTGTTAGCAAAGATCTAATCAAGGAGATAGAAAATTTTATTAGATTTGAAGGACGAGATACCACTACATTAGAGAAGGTTTGCATTATCCCGTCTATGGGGGCACTCTGTACCAGAAATGGCTGTGAAGTATTGGAAAAGAAAACAATCAAATCTTTTAAAGAGTGCAATTTATAAGTAGCTATTTAGACCCATTTCATTCGAAAAGGAATATGGATTCTAACTAGTGAAATGTATGGTGTATGGAGAAATCCAAGCTTATCACATATTTGCTCTTGGACAAAAATCTAGCATTCAACTCACAAATGTTGCACTTTCATGAAATGCAAACTATTTCAGAATACTATCCCCATCCCTGACTCTTCATACATTTTAGAATTAAGTAGTTGTTTATTTGGTAGATTTTTAGATTAGTTTAAATTAGTTTTTGTTTCAATTAAATTGATTTATTCGACATCCTATTCGACGCCTCAATGAAGAACCCTTAACTGGGGCATCAAATTCCAATTGTAGAACTCCAATCAAGGGCATCTATATCCTAATTCTGCAGTCCACTTTGTCACTTCATGACCCGTGCACCCATGAAGGGGTTGGAGTGTTGGTAATACTTTTCTACTTCGCTGAGCATACTTACTGCTTTCAAATCGGCTGAGTATTTACCACATTCAATTCTTGGCCATATTTTCACATATACATCAAATTTGGTCAATTCACAAGCCAGCGCCACACGGATTAGACAATAGTCCTTCGTAATAGTGTCATAAATTTGTATATGTCTCGTCATTAAACACTATCTCGACACTCCGGACTCAGATAATGCTTGTGTAAGGCAAAAATGTCATGCTTGTCCCCTTGATATACCACAAGAGTACCATCCTGCGTATAGATGGTAACCCTCCTACGCTCACAATCGATAACGACCCCTCGTATCGTCACTAATCCATCCCTGGGGATGATGATCAACCTGACATGTCCACAGCCCAGGTGCACTCGCGGAGTAGAGTCCCCGAGATCTCCAACTCGCAACTCGACATATCATCCTTATTCTCGCCCCCAATCCCTGGGAGAACTCACATACAAAGGCTCCCCGCAGTCTCTAGAGGTCCTTGTCCATTTCCACCATATTCGGGGCCTCACTCTTAGCCGGAACATGTTCAGTCTAATCTTGCATGTCAAAAGGCACTCCATAGCCTCTAACACTCGATCATAAATCAATGGTCTCTGTCACCATCGATCTCCTTCCCCGTGAATGCCTGAGGATGATGTGCCCTAAACCTCCCTCGGGAGGTTACTAGGATCCCCGACTACCGCTACGCTGGGGCCTGGTGGCGTATAGTAGCCGCCGCAATACTATAGCCTCAAGAAAGGTTCTGGCTTCGATCAAATCCCTAAGGTCATGCGCTCCTAAACCCTTAGCATTCACCCTTTCCTCATACGCATTACACCATGCATATAATTTCCTACGCAACAACGCGGCAATCATAATTCTATATACATCATACCGGTGTATATGTCCCTTCTAACAGCAATTTGAAACCTAAAATCACACAATCAAAACATGCAACATTAATTACGATCTCTGCAATGCGTACTCGAGACACTATTCATAATGTAATCGTATATTTCGATGTCCTTCATTCATAAGCAATGCAAGACCATTATCCAATATATTAAATCATATTTATCAACAAAAATTTTATTTTCAAAATTTCATTTTTATTTTTAAAATTTTGTCCCATTTGATTTGATTTGATCGATTTAATTTAATTTAATAAAAAAATTTTGTAGGGCCTTGTGATTACACTGTAGAAGCACCATGAACTGTGTTCATGAATTACAAAAACTGATCTAAAGAATAAGATCAGTCAAATCTCTGTCAAACTTGGGTCAAAATGTACCAACTATTCTCACTTAATGCAAGATAGTATTACGCTTGAATGTACACATGGTAAGATCAAACGGCATGTCACTGAAGGTTTCGTAACAGTTCTCTGGCCGATGTCAGTCCCCATAAGGTTCAGATGGTCGTCGGGTAAATGGTAACATATCACATCGCCAGATCGTGGTGAGCGCCCCATCCCCAACACGTGCACGCCCAGTCGCACACACCACATCCCACTGCCCACTCTCTGTCACAAGACACTCTATCAGATCAAGACACACTTCAGCCACAAATTTCTACTCAGGTCAACACATGTACTTGACGCTGACGCCTTCCCAAACAATCATGGTACTGATGATCATGAATGATAATGATCTCTCTGTCTCTTATCACATAAATATATCTGTTCCCACCCGGTGCTCAAATGCACTATAAATACCAGGCCTATAATACAATTTCAATAGCCACCAAGTTCTTCCACTATAATGATCACATTCAGATTTAATATAAATCCCTTCCTTTTCAACACTCTCACATCAATACAAACTCCACTCCTAAACTGCTCCTCGGTCACACCACACTTCTCTCACAATACAATTGAAACACCTGTTTCATTTATTTCCTTCAGCTACTCCACCCAGACCATGTGACTCACGCCTTCTCTGACACTTCTCATATGTTATTTACCTGCCACAAACATTATTAACACATAATATGTATGTATATTTGATTCATCAAACATTCACATAACATTTCTTGATACCAATTCACATTAGAAAACATACTTCAAAACACACATGCATGTAAGAACTCCAATTTATCCGTGATTTGTAGGTAATCTCCACTACCTTTCAACTTAATATCAAATCACACTAGCAGATGGAGCACCCAACCAGCCCTAGTAAAACTCAAGATGGACCCTGCCTCATTACTGCCGTGACTAAAACTCGGTCCCGGCCGATCACCACAACCCATGAATACTGAACTGCAACGGTGACCTGACACTTTGAGCACCCAGGTCTCTGTGCCGAGCCACCCAAGAACAAAATCCTGTCCAAAACCAACACATACACAACATGAGTAAACAACATCGCCCACATTATATGATCATCATAGTACTACTAATTTATAATTCCATTAGTTCGCTGGTTAACAAAAAATCTGTCTGCTACAACATAGATATTTAATCCAGAGAGAGTTCTAATTACACATCCAACTAACCCAAAGTTCACAACTGGGTTCTTTCCCAACCCCGGTCCCGCTATGCCCCTCCCATGCCCCCACCCAAAAGCACAGATGCCCTCCACAGGCGAGTCAATGCTCAAGAAGTGACCCATCCCAAACTGCCATTCTCCACCCGGGGCCTACTGTACCTCCTAAAAACACACTCGGCACGGCTGATCCCACCCAGAACGTTCATCCCACCAACCCATACCGGCTCTCACCACCCCTCAACACTGTCAAGTCACTATGAGAGTCATTGGTTCTTTACCTGTAAAAGATGATTTGTTATTAATCATGACAACCCTCCCACATACTATCGGACCACCACAGATCATATTTTGGCTGATCATCCCTCCCAGATATATCAACGCGCCCACCCACTACGATATTTCCTGGCAGTGACCACCCCACAGTAACGACAATCCTGCTAACTGCAAACATTAGAAAACCTCCCACAATCCACTCTCTCACTAATCATCTCATGCACCACTCCCGGTCAGCTTAGTGCTCAACATATGGAACGGCATTATTTCACTGGTTTACACTACAACACATGCGCTATGACCACATGATATTCATGATGCACTTGAATCACAATAAAACGATGTCGTACTCATTAACCACATCGTACTACCACGCAATAACATCAAACACAGCTATTCAACTGAATTATTCATCAATCATTAATTCATTACGTACTGATTTCACTGATCACGAGATGAATCAAGAACTCACGATCAAACATACACGTTTAATATTATTCAATTTAGAACTAACCAATATTATTCGCCATACATCATCAGTGTTATCATTGAGGATACAACACATAATTTGAACCCCCGCGACGCCCACCCGATGTCCCAACGATTTCCGCTTCCAACAGTCCCGTCCTGCAAAACACCGTGGAATCTATCAAACGGCCACCACGGCCCTAATCAACCAAGCATCATTAATACACTTTAAACAAAGTGTAAACCCAAGTAGGATGAAACCCTACCTCATGGAGTTTGCTAAACTCCCAAAACCGGTGCCCACGTGCAGGCCCCGTCACAGTGTAGCCGCTTCCTTCTTGCTCGAAGACTCCGACCTGGCCGATTGTTGAATCCTAGAGAGAAGCTACACTTTCTCTCAATTAAAACTGGGGAAACCAGCAGCCACGCCTTTTCTCGCTCCAACATTCGACTTCAATTTATAAGCATGACGAAGACTATTGGCTCTTTGTCATTTAGCTCATTTAACTATTCATCCTATGCCTCTCAGCCCCTGACACTCTACATTTGAAAAATCAGTCTCCTGCGGGTCCATTTTCATCATTTCTCTACTCATGCCACCTTATGGCACATGAAAGATATTGCTATACGCCGACTTTCATTACATCGTAATATCGTTTACTAAGACTTAACGCAATGCCTCGCAAAACGTGAAATTTTCGACCGCTCCCTAATTCGACTGACTTTGACGTGCTAGCTAGATTTCGCGAGATGATTCAAACGGTGAAATCCGTTTCGTCATTAGAGATCTAGAGGATAAATTATGGATTTTGACAGAAATTACGATTTTACCCTTTTTGAGAAAATTGGATTTTCTGTCTTGATAGCTGAATGCTCTGCACCTGATACCACATTGTTGTGTCCCATTTCTAAAATTTTCATTAAAATCCAAATTTAATTATTTTAAATAGAAATTACAATCTCAATTTTTTTAATCAAATAATTAATTTGATTTTGTGAATTTAAAAATAAATTTTAATTGTGATTTAAAAAGAATTGAATTTGATTTTTAGAACATTTGAGTTATTAGCTTGAAATGAATAGTTTGGCTACCTTATAACTAAAAGTGTATTAAAAATCCTTAAAATGACAATCTTGAATCAAGAATTAAAAATAATTAATTTTGATTTTGTGAATTTAAAAATAAATTTTAAGTGCTTTAAAAGAATTTGAATTTTGGATTTTGAAAATTTGAGTTATTAACTTTTAAAGTGAACAAGCTTACTACCTTATAACTAAAAGTGTATTAAAAAACTTTAAAATGACAATCTTGAATCAAGAATTTTGGAAAAAAATAATTTCAATTTTGAATATTAAAAAAAAAGATTCTTTAGTTTTTTATTACAAATTTTAGAAATGTGTTTAAATTATGAATTTTAAAATTACTAATTTTTGTAATTGAAATTTATTTTTTAACTCATAAAATCAAATTTGTCTTTCAAAACTAATCATTCCATGCACTTGCTAAACTTAAAGTTCATATATTTTTATTTCATTAAATAATGAAATTTTTAAATTTAGAATAAATTCAGAATTTATACAATTTAAAAAAAACTTGACAATTATTATTTTTAATTTTAAAATTAAAATTCATATTTTCTAAAACCTAAAAATTCAAATTTATTTATTTATTCATTATGCGAATTTATTTTTTCAATTATCATTGTTTGTATTGTGGTTAGGGATATCAAGGCTAGAAGTTCTATTAAAATGAAAGTATGTATATTTAAAAGAAAACTTTTTTAGTTTAGGATATAAATGACAAAGTGGTGAAAGTTCAAGATTTAAATTATTATTTTCCCTAAATAAATTGATATTAAAAATGCTCTAAATAATTTTTAATAAAGAATAACAGATAAAATGAATTTGAATAAACATCTTTGGTATCTCATACTAGCAACGGAGGAAATCTAAGCTTAGTTATTTACTACATGTTTTGGTCCTCTATAATGAAATTAGAGCCCTATTGTGATAAAGAAACAAATAGAGAATTGGATAGATACATCTCCTTGCGAGGAAGTTTCTAAGATATTTCCTAAGATTATTAGGATGATTTTGATGTATGCTTAATCTTTTGATTGATTGACTCTTTGGTAGGGGTCTTCGCAAAGTAATTGGAAAGAATCGACTGCTAACTATAGGAGTCAATACCCTAAAAAAAAACTATAGGAGCGCATATTTGATATATCGATACTCAAAATGTAATCAAATAATCGAAGGCTATTGTTTTTTATATATATGGACTTTACTCAACCAATAGTACTTTTTTTTTTAATACACTGCCATGTGATAGGCCGAAAGCGCAGTGTGTATATATGTAAGCCTATGTGCGTAAGTGCACGATTCGCCTCAAGTAATATAGTGTACCTAGGGTACGGATATCGATCCACGGGGATAAGTGTGTTGAATACAGAGATTGGCCTTTGAATATTATCTGGATGTAAGCTTTGAGTGCTAGTTTACTAATGCCTAAATTTAAACTAAACTAATCGTTCTTAATGAATTACTTTATTGTTAAGACTAGGCTATGTCTCCCGCTAATTTTTGATGGATTATTTCAGAGAAAACATTCATTCAATTTATTTATAAACCTATTGATGACTAAGACTCAGTTTGACGAGATACCCTCTCTCGAGGTGTATCCGCCTATATAGCTAGTAGGTCAGAGCATCTCACCCTAACTCGACATCCAAACGCTTTAAACAGTTTTTGACCTTAATTGCCACCCTCAGGATCGGAATATCTCTATTTACTGAATTGACCGAGGGATGCTCTATTTAGATCCTTGGGCATCCTCATCTCTCGAATCTCGAATATCCGGAAGATAACTCATGCCAATGTCAGCCGTACATCACCACAGAATAAATCACGTATATAGAGTAGATACCAACAAGTCATAAACAATCGAATATAAATACGACCTTTAATCCATGCAATCGTGATGTGGTTCAAATACCTCTAGATATGGATCTGTGAATATTACCGAATGTGAGTACACAAATATTTAATCTATAAAACATTAGTGCTTTTATCCGAAAAGAAGAAAATACAAAAGTAGGTCTCTTCTTTAAGATCTAGGTTGCTGCTGCTCTGAGTTCCGTGCCCTTGTTCATACGATCTCCAATCCCCCGAATTTTGGTCCCCCTTTTGCTTTTAATGATGGAGAGACAAAAACTCGCTGCTGACGTCTTGACATTGCAACGTAACGACGTTGAGACGTCGCGACGCTGTCAGCTTGTCACTTTTATTCATGAACCAATGTCGCGACGCCGGGAGTCATGACGT
Source organism: Tetrastigma voinierianum (assembly GCA_016808115.1). Classification (NCBI taxonomy): domain Eukaryota; kingdom Viridiplantae; phylum Streptophyta; class Magnoliopsida; order Vitales; family Vitaceae; genus Tetrastigma; species Tetrastigma voinierianum. Next base: position 59,370 of record JAEQBH010003022.1, read on the forward strand.
CACGCCACGACGTTGTAGCCAGCTTTATGCAATCTACCCTCTGCTCCAAAATGCTTCCGAAACCCCCGTTCCACCTGCAATTCACACACAATACACAAATCAGATGTAGGGCTATAGAAATACTTAATTAATTGAAAAATAAAGCTAAGACAATAAGACAAACGCGGGTAGGGCACGAGTGTTTTAGGCACTCATCACACCCCCAAACTTAGCTTCTTGCTTGTCACCAAGCAAGAACTGACTCTAAACTGGACACACACCCTACATACTATAACCTAACACTAGGATAATGATGCACTTGCTGATAGATAGGGGATCAAATTAGACCTACTCACATTTAGTCGATCTTGTTCAAGTTCGGGATTCGCAAGAGTAATCGACTTCAGCAATGCGATTGAACTCTGCAGCTATTTTAATGCCTCAACCTCCAAGGTATTCAACCTTTCCCAAGGACCCTACGCAAGGCACAATGACCCTAGTTTATACCCCAAAGCCCGACGCCCGTAAACTTGAGTTCAACTCACCTAATCGGGGAGAAACTAACTACTAAAGGATGGGAACGCAGACCGTCATTTCCCCGACATACCTACTCATAACATAAAACAAAACTAGTGCCCGTAAGTTTATGTTAAGTGTTCATGTAACGGGGAGTCGCAACGTCTTGACACAAACGATTAGTTTAGTTTAAATTCAGGCATTAGTAAACTAGCACTCAAAGCTTACATCCAGATAATATTCAAAGGCCAATCTCTGTATTCAACACACTTTTTTTTTTTTAGGCTCAAGGCAACCTCTTTATTTACTTGTCCCATCTCTTTGGTGTTTAGAAACTCCCATGGTTTGTCAACCTTAGTAGCCTGCCTCTGACCTAGGCATACCCTGGGAGGTCATCTCATTGTTGATTCGTGCCACGTAGGGCCAATGAGCCAAAATCAACAAAAATTTATATACACCTGTTTCCCTACTACCGCCGTAGTCAAGCATCGCAAAGATAAAGGGTCTGTGGCCGAACACGGACGTGGGTTTTCATCCTAAAACATTTGCATCAAGCAGCATGAAGGTAAGGCTTATTTGGACTCTTGGAATTGTGTTTCAAAAATAAAGTGGGAAGTAGGTTTGGAAAACTGGAGCAATTGTAAAATCGAAAGTTAAAGGTGAAAGTTAACTTTGAAGAATTAGGTCAATCTGCAAGTTAAACAAGGTCCCTGTTTTATCTCGCTGCTATGACAAGCAACCTATAGTCCTTGGCATAACCTATCTATGTTTAACTAGCAAACCTCACCCATGAAACAACTCCATCACATTTGAGTCAATACTGTAGCATGCGCTACGGTCCCTTTACTCGTTTAAAACCCTTAACATTTAATATCATCTCGTAGGCTCAAAAGACCATCTAAAGAATCACGCTCTAAAGCATGGAGAGTATTGGCCAACCACAACATTAAATGCTATGTAACCCTAATTTGAGAAACCTAACATATAAATATCATTTTAGAGGCTCGTAAAGACCATCTAAAGAATCACAATTCTCTCTCACGAATATGCACTAGATTACAAAGCATGGAAGTATTGGCCAAATTAATGACATTGATGTTATGCGACCATGTTTTGAGAATATAAGGGCCATAAATACCTACATGTAGCTTTTTAGTACAAAGAGGACAACATGCATATGCCCCCACCACCAAGCTAGCTTCCTTCCTCTTCAAAGAAAGGAAGCCCAGCCAAGCATCTCTTGAGTTGTCATCCTCGAGAGGGTGTTTGCGTAGAAAGGGAGAGAAAGAGGAGAGAGAAGAGAGAAAAACAAAACCTAATTAAAATAAAAGAATTTATTTACAAAATGAAAACTTACAAAATATCTTCTCTCCCCCAAATTGTTCCTTCCCTTCAATTGTTACCTAGGTTACAAAACAAGAGGGGCATATATAGGCTCCTCGAGTATGAAATACGAAAAACCTATCAACTGGCTAAGTTAAAGGATAATAGAGAGTAATACAAGTTTGGAGCGGTTTGGCATTAGTACAAAGCATGTGAGGCATCAATTTTTCGCTAGGCTGGGGAGAAGAATTTCGCTAATTAAGCGAAATCAACGGTCGTAGTAAAGAACCGCTGAGGTGGGCAATTTCGCTGGCTAGCGAGAAATTTCGCTAAACTAAGCGGAAATTCATGTTAAATCAATTATTTTTCGCTAGGAACGGTCTTCTTGAAATTTGGGTGGTCTAGCGAAATTTGGCATTTTCGCTAAGGTTGCGAGGAATTTTGTAAAGCTTAGCGAATTCACACATTGTTGATCCTTCACTGCTTTTCATCCTGCCTTCAACTGCATCGAATTTTCTTCACTTTGCCTTTGTTTTCTCATTGATTCTTGGGCTGGTTGATGGCTGAGACTTGAATTCCAACTTCATGATTCATCATTTGTATTGAGATTGAACTCGAGTGTGCAGCCTAAACTAATAAAAATACCCTCTAAATGGCATAAGTGCTACTAAGAAAGAACTAGAACACTTCAATTAGTAAAAATGACATGATTAATATAGCAAAAGCACTCAAAACCTATCTAATATAGGGTTCAAAATTGCACTTTTTGGAGGCATTAATCATCACGTATAATGAAGTGTGAAAGGCTCGTGCGAGAAATAGTTTCTTGAATATCGGAGGTGATTCGCATGCCTCCCCCACCTATTCAGCGTTCCTCCCCTCTCGCACTCCCGGCGGCGCGAAGCGATGGCCGAAGCGTGATGTGTAAAATGTATGCGCCTGTAATGGCAAGTGCCTTGTCGCCTCCAAGTAATAAAGTGTACCTAAATGTACGGATATCGATCCTGAGGAGAAGTATGCTTGATATAACTACAGCTTTAATATTATACGGACCTAAAATGTGTGATTCAATTAATAAAAAGAAAAACTAATCATATTATTTTTCTAAATCAATTAATTATGAAAGCTAGGGTTTTTTCCTTCACCTGCCACACTCGATGAATTTTAACTTCAATATATTATTCATTCGGTATATTAATTGATTTCTGTTGTGGGTGATCGTGCCTACAAGATATTCTCTCTAAAAAGATATGTGTGCTATCTATGATAGGGTGTGTGCATCTACGCCTCGACCTGGACTTGAACTTAAATGTTTAGCTCTTGTAATGCCACACTTGGAACCGGGATATCTCTATTCGCCGATTGACCAAGTGTTGCTCTATTCATATCCCTGGGGGTCATCATCTCTCGATCTCAGACTCCCAACAAAAACACGCCAATGTTGGCCAAACACTACCATGTAAATAAAATACAAAGATAGAGCAAGTCGAGATAAAATCAATCCATATAATGAATGAAAACGTAATTAACCATTAATCCATTGAAGTAGCAGGAAGCTCTGACGAAACCTAGAAATAAATCTAGAACATCTCTAAGGCAAGAAAAACATAAAAAGAAAAAAGAAAAAAAGAAAGAGGATGAGAATAAACAATTTTGAGTGAAAGCGTGCGTCTCCTTTTCTTCAATCCTCACTTCCTTCTTCAAGCTTTTCCCCTTCAAGATGTATTTGCCTAGGGTGTTTCCACCCTAGAGAGGCTTCTCCCCTTCAAAAAAGCTCTCAAATCTATCACGTCCTCCTCCTTTAGATCCCTCCAGTTTGAGCTTTAAACCCTCCATTATGGGCTCAAAATGGGCTCAAAATCCATCAAAATGGAAGCCCGAGCGTCGCGTCGTGCGACAACATCGCGGCGTCGGGATGCTCTTACCTCTGTTTTACCCAGCGTCGCGACGTTGGTTCTCGACATCACGACATTCTTTGCGGAGTCCTGATTTTTGCTCCAGCCGTAAGGCCATAACTTTGTCATCCGAACTCCGATTTGGGTGTTCTTGGTACCATTGGAAAGCTCTTGAAGTGTAGAATCCATAAATATATGGATTGATGCAATATGAACTCATATGTTTTCTTAAAATGTTAAAATTCAGTAACACCTCTTACGCAGAAGGTCTTTGTGTTCTTGATTTCTTGAGTTTTGGAGACATAACTTCTTTGTTTGAACTCCAATTTTGGTGTTCTTGGTATCCACTAAGCTCTTAGTGAAGAATCCATCCGTATATGTCTTGATCTGATAGGAGCTCCTATGATATACCGAAAATGTCAAAATTCGGTAGCCTCTCTGCTTTATACAGTAGTTTTCCACCAATTTTGCAATTCCACCAAATGAATGTTGATGTCGCAAAGTGTGAACTTTTAGAGCATTAGGGCACTTATTTAACATAAAAACACTGAAAAACTAACTAAAGCATAGGGATAAAATAGTATTTAAGATACTCTTCACACCCCAAACTTAAATTCTTGCTTGCCCCAGCGAAATGACTAAGCAAACAAAAATTGAAATGACATGAACTAAAAGTAATGAGATGAGTATGATAACATGATTCCAAATGGAAGAATCACTATGAACACAATTTAGCAATATTAGCCTTTTCAGCAAAATTTAGGATCCTTAAATTTTTAAACTTTCACAGGAACATGGCAAAGCAAAGCATGGTGAGCAAAAGCGAAATCAGCTAAGTCGAGACCTTTCCCGAAACTAAGTGTAGGTGATAGCATGATCTTCAGTGTATAGCAAAGTTCCGACGCCCCCAAACTTTTGTTCAACTCACCTAATTGGGAGAAACTAACTACGAAAGGATAGGAACACACCGTTTGCTTTCTGACATACCTACTCATAACATAAAACAAAACTAGTGCTCGTAAGTTTATGTTAAGTGTTCATGTAACGGGGATTAGTTGGTGACTCCCCACCAGTTGGTTAAGGGCATCGGGCATTCAGTTCCCCTCAGACGTCACCAGAACGCTCAATAAACTAAGGACCCTAGAGGCGTGGGAGACTTCCATCTTGTCCTGGCAGACGATGGAAATTGATGACTCCGACGGTTGGCTCGGGAGCATTGGGCTTTGAAAGGCCCCTCGGTGTGCCGAGTTCAGTGGAAGATCCATATTCTATCCCCACTTTTTTTTTTTTTTGGGCTCGAAGGCAATCTTATTTTATTTACGGTGTCCCATCTCTTTAGTGTTTAGAAACTCCCATGGTTTGTTGAACCTTAGTAGTCGGGCTCGACACTGGAAAGGCATACCACAGGAGTCATCGTGTGAGTGTGAAGGCTTATTGAGAAATAGTTTCTTGAATGTCAGGAGGTGATTAGCTATGCCTCCCCACTATTCAACCTAATTCGAGCATCTAACACCCTACGAATCCTTTCGAGATATACTCTATTTTCCATGATGATATCGGACTCGGTCAAAAGTGATCCTCGACTCTTGAGCATGGCATCATACCCAAACTACCTAAACACAAAACAACTAAATGAAATTGCCAAAAGCAAAAGCAAAACTAAACCTGAAGACTACTTGACCTAAAATGAACAAGCGTAAATGAAACTAAACTAAAGCACGAGCAAACAACGTAAACGAAACTAAACTACAACACTCATACGAAAAAAAAAATAACCATCACAAAACTATACTAATCTAATAAAAACCCGATCACCACCCACACACCCCCAAACAAAAGTATCCAGTGTCCCCACTGGAAATAAAAGAACATGAGAGGGTGAAGGGAACTCCCCTAGTGATCGGACGTGTCACTGCAGCGGTGGCTATGGCGGCTAGTGGAGGGTGAGAAGGTGGTAATTGGGCTTGGAAGGAATTTGCTTCTCTTGGAAGAATAGTGGCTGGTTGACGGGGAGCGTAAGCTGCGTGGCATTGAGGGGCCTCCCGTATCACCGTGTAAGGAGGGACACGGGTGTCTGGGTCTCATCCCGAATGCATCAAGCGATCGATGGGCGAGGCACCGGGTCCTCCTGGTCGGTGTGGGGCTTTGGATGGGGTGGGTTCCGAGGTCGGCTGCGGTGGTGGTGGTGGTGGTTGAGTGGAGAATTTGCTTGATGTCTGCAAGGATCGCGAGAGTCGAAACGCGCCTGATAGTCGTGGAGCTCCTCCTCATCCTAGGGCTCATTGCCCGAGTCATAAGTCCCCTTAGGTCATGGCACACCCGTTTTGTCTCGCTTAACCGATATAGCCTTAATTAGGTGGAGCCATGCCTCGTTGTCATCTAAGGGCACCCCGGCGTGTTTGCATAGGCCGTATATAAGGAAAGGGTGCCCCAAGTTCATCTTAGAGTCCCGGTTATGGAGGATGGCATCCTCCATAGCACCTTGACATCGAGCAGAGAATATCTTGAATGATGGCGTGGTGGGCGAGGGCACGGCTTGCGTCACCTCACACACATTCGTCGTCGGAATGAGACGCGATGTGATGAAGTGATGCCAGACTTTGGGGATATAGGCCAAATGCTTGGTCTTGAAGTGGACGGCGTGCCCCTCATTGTTGAGCTTCCACTCACCCCACTCGTTTGTCAAGACCCAAATGACCTCGGGGTAATCGGGCCACTTGTAGAGCCTATCGAAAGGCTATGGGGGGACAAGATCGGGTGTAGAATTAGGTTGATAGACTGCAGCTGAAGTCTACCAACACACCCCTTTTAGGACCTTCTTGACGACGTGGGAGGCGAGGTTGGTGTAGAATTCTTGCACCACACTCATCGCAGCTGGACGAGGTGGTTGGCAAAGCGCCCGCCATCCCTTAGTCGCAATAGTCTTTCTGAAAAAGTCGTCGGGGTGGTGGAAGCCCTTTTCTTTGATAAAGGATCGGTTCTTACAGATGGTGCCGAACCGATCAACGGCACCCTCGTTGACAAACCTCGTAATGTCGAAATTTGGGGTCGGGTCCTCACTGGCTCGACCTCTGTTTATTGAAACGAACTTACGCCTCTTCCTGAGCATTGTGGTGAAAAGGGAAACTAGACTGCCTAAGGTCCTGAGTGTACAATGTAGCCTAATGGCACCAAAGGGGCCACACCCGGATGGGCTAGACAATATGTCGAGCACCTAAGGTGCACTATGAAAACTAAGACCGAATTGGCATTCGGGAGGCAGACACAAACCCTAAGGCGCACTAAGGATCCTACCGGCGCAAACTAGACCTAACAAGGTTGAACTAAACCTAACCGAGCCAAGGACACCAATGCGTGGTGGGGAAGGCGTAATACAAGGACGGTGGGATGTTTGGTGGTGGGATGGGGGGTAATTGGTGAAGACGATTGAGGTGGTCGGCCAGCGGTGGCCTCAGCCCAGTGTGAAGTGGAATCACGACAGAAGGGTAGGTGTAGTGGGGAAGATGATGGGGATGCCGTTGAGATCTAATGTCGCGACGTTCCAGAGAGTGGTTAAAACCAACATCGCGATGTTGGATAAGAGAAACGTCGCTGACGTTCAGAAGTCTGAAAATGACGTTGCGGCGGTTGGGATCCAGCGTCGCGTATTCGAGGAAGAATGCAATCAAGCGTCGCGGCGTTGGGACCCAACGTCGCGGCGTTCGAGGAGGTCAAGCGGCGTCGCGCGTTGAAGCGTCAGGCGACGGGAAGCTGTCGCGGCGTTGAAGCGTCGCGGCGTTGGCGTCAGCGGCGGTCTTTGCTCGCGACGTTGAAAGCGACATCCTGGCGTTGACGAAATTTGAAATGCAAAATATTCAACAATGGACTACCGAAGCAAGAAAACTCCCTAGTGCAATTTGTGACTCCCTCTAAGCTACTTTGAAGTGAATTTCTTGAGGCGAGGATCCTCCACAATACTTTTCCGATCGCGGGCCACGGCGAGACATCCAAAGGAGATCGATTACGGATAGAAATGCCAGGCACAGGCAAACTTAAAACAAGCGAGAAAAATTAAACCATAGAAGAAAATTTTCAAAAAGAAAAGCTTGGGTTGCCTCCCAAGAAGCGCTATGTTAATGTCGTTAGCTCGGCATTACTGAATCTCAATGGGCTTAGGGCAGAGCTCTATGACCAGCTTACGCCATTACAAGCGATCAATGGAATGATGCAGCATCTGCATGGAACTCGCCCCTAAAATCGGTACAACGTTGTGTGTTAAGCATGAATGTTCCTTTCTCGGGATGCGTAACTACGCCTCCATGTGGAAAGACCTTAGTCCTTTGTGAGAAAGGTCGACCATCTAGACTTCAATTTCCCAGGAAAAAGTTTGAGACGGGAATTAAACAAAAGGACCTGTTGCCCCGCCTCGAATTCCTTCTGGTAATATGTTTATCGTGCCGAGTTTGTCCTTCCTTGTAAATGTGCAGGAATTTTATAAGCTTCATTCTGAATTAAAGTCTAGTTCATTGAAATTTACTGACAGTCTCTTCTCACCGGCTAATGTCGCATCCGTGTTAATTATTCCCAGGGTTGCCCGGTGATGTGTCCAATTCAGCTGGCGGTGGCATGCTCCATAAAAAATTCGAAGAGCTGACATACCCAATGGTGTTTTAAACGTTGTTCGGTATGCCCAAAGTGCATCCTGTGAGACCTTGGAAAATCCAGATTTTCTAAGGAAGGATAAAATGGTAATTTTGGTCAAAATCCAAAATTTTTCTAGATCTTGGATGACAAAACGGACTTCACTGTTGGAATCGTCTGCGCGAAATCTGGCTAGAGTTGAATTCGTCGGGTCGAGACGGTCGGAATTTCACGTTTTTCGAGACGCAGAGAGGATGTAGGACATGGCCGTTTTGGGTGGCCAAGAGGCGTACGATGTCTAGTGCGGATGCGGAGTCAAACTTGAGCTCAAGTGAGGCTCACTTGAGGCCTTGTGGCATCCATGCCATTGGGTGAAAATCTCGAGGTAGATGGATAGGACTCAGGGTGTAATCCCATGAACCAATGGGTGACACGTGGCATTGAGAGGAATTTTCTCTTGTCCCAATCTTGACCAATCTGGTTTGGGAGGGAAAGGAAGAGAGAGGGAGACCAACCGAGAAAGAGAGGGTTTTTAGAGAGAGAGGCTCTACCTTCTCTCTAAAATTCTTGGCGATCGGACCGTCGGTTTCCGGCGAGGCGAGAAGCAAAGTTGCTCCCCACGGCAAGGACTACGCGTGGGTACCAGTTTTGGGGAGTTTCGACAAACTCCGGGAAGGTAGGGGTTTTTCTCCTACTTGCTTTACTTTTCGTTTAAGGGCCATGTAATGGATAGGGATTTGTTAAGGCCTAGATGGCCGTGGTTTAGGTTCCAAAAGATTTGGACCGACTGAAGAAATCCCTAGAGTGGTTTGGACAGTCCACGAGCTGTTTGCGTGATTTGTGTGATGTTGTGTTATTGCCATGTGACAGGCCGAAAACGCGGTGAGTAAAATGTACGCCTATATGCGCAAGATCTGTGGCCCAAGCCAATATAGTGTGCCAACGGTACGGATATCGATCACGAGGGCCCAGTGTGTTGACTACGAGGTTTTGCTTCTTAGATAATATCTTAATAAACTTATTTTAAAGAAGGAATTGAGTATGTTAATTTCGACTAAGCTATTGATTCTAATGAATTACTGGTATTGGAGACTAGGGTTATGTCTCCCTCTGTCACTTTCAATGGATTATTTCTAAAGGTGTTATTCTTCAATGTGTTTATATATTGTTGATGGCAAGGTGATCTTAATTCTGAGATATCCTACTCGAGGTATATCCGCCTATCTCGTGAATATAGTTGAGTATATCTCTATCCCGACTCGGTGATACGAAATGCTTGGAGTGTTCTAACCTCAAGTGCCACCGAAAGTCGAATATCTCTATTTCGAATCAGGCGAAAGTACTCTACGAATCACAGATAACCTCATCTCTCGAATCTTCGGATCCCGGTGTGATTATGCGATGTTGGCCCGAGACATCACCATATAGTTAAATCATAGATACCAATGATTACAAACAAATTGATAAACAAGCTGAATAATTTAAAGTACTAAACTTTAATCCATCAACATATGTGAGTTCAACATAACCACTAGAAATAAAATTAGAACATCTTGGGCCAAAGAAAATGAAAATGTTTAATCTTAAAAACATCATTCTAATATCAAAAAATGAGAAACAATACAAATCACGGGCACTTATTCCAGATGCATTGTCGCTGCGCTGCGGAATTCCGTGCCCTCGTTAAATGCGCCTCGATGCCCCGAATTCTAAACCATTGGTGCTTTAAATGATGGGGTCGGATCCGTCTTGGCGATCGCTGACGTTCTGGCGTCGCGGCGTTTGCGTTCCAGCGATGTTTGATTGTTGACCTTACGTATTGTTGACGGGCGTCGCGCCCGCGGCGTTGGAGCGTCACGCGGCGTGGAGGCGTCGCTGGCGTTGAAGCATCGCAGCGTGGAGGCGTCCGCGACGTTGGAACGTCGCGACGTGGCAACCACTTTCCTGCATTGCTCTCCATTACTCCAATTTGCTTCCACAGTGTGCTCTTTTCACGTCATACGCTTTGCATTCATCGGCTTCGATTCGATACCGGATATGGCGGAAAAATACATATTTAATCATAAAAATAGCTAAAAACCTAAGAAAAGCGCGGGTATACTATGAGGTATTGGGCACTCATCACCCCCAAACTTAACTTCTTTGCTTGTCCCCAAGAAAGAATGGACTCTAGGCGGACACACTCGACATCTTGCGAAACTAACACTAAGACGAGTGTTGTCTTTGAGAAATAGGGGATCAATTTTGGCCAGACTCACCTTCTTCTATTTGTTTTTGCTCAAAGTTTACAAGATGCATACAGATGTTTGACTTTTCGGAAGAAACTCAGGTTCAGAAATAGGTGGATGTGAGCCAATTGCCTCAATTTCCATGGTATTCAATAACCTTAATAACCTATGTGCGTATAATGAATGACCTCCCGGTGCATGCCTGGGGTTCGAGCAACGCGAGCTTAAGCTCGACTCACCTGTTTGGAAGAGCTAGCTAGGAAGGATAGAAACGCACCCTTTTATTCATGTCAAAATACCTAAAACTTTCTAAGTACCTAAAAAGTACTTGAAAGAAGACCTAGTGCCAGAACTTTTAGATGAGTGTTCATGTAGCGAGGATCCATTGATGACTCCCCACCAGTTGGTTAAGAAGGGCACGATTAAATTCCTTGAGCTTCACCACAGAACACTTTCGGCCAAACTCAAAGGCCTAGGTTGCGTGAATGGTCATCTTACGTCATGTAGCGGGCAGTGAAGTCAATGACTCCCGGCCAGTTGGCTTAGGGCATTAGGCTTTGAAAAGCCCCTCAGACTGTGCCCGGGATTCCGATTGGATGATCCCGCTTATTCTTATGCATCTACCTATTTTTGACATTTCTTTTCTTTTTTGCTTTTATCTTTCTTTTCTATTGTTTTTGTATTTTTTATTTTTTATTTTTTATTTTTTTCTTTTGTTGGAACTCGATGGCAATCCTCTTATTTGGGTGTCCCATCACTTAGATGGTTAGAATCTCCCAAGGTTTCTTAGAACTTTAGTAGTTGGTCTCGCTTTATGCATACCATGAAGGTCGTTAATGTGTGAGTGTGATAGGGTTCTTGAAATGGTTTCTTGAATACGGGGGTGGTTCACTAAGCCTCCGCCCTGTTCCAGCCTAATTCTACAGAGTATCCAAACATTGTATGTATCCAACCTTCCATGTCAATAGTGAATTAGGTCAAGTGATCTCAACTTTCAACATGGCACACATACACAACTACCTGCATGCGACTACATATATATAAGAATGAAGCAAAAAAACATAAATACTAAGCGAGAGACTAGACTAAACAAACCTGACTAATATCTTGAATGAAACAAAAACACTACACAAATACTAAAACCAAAACATAACTAAACAGAAACTCGATCACCACCCACCCCAAACAAAATACCCAGTGTCCCATTTGGTAATAAGCAACGTGAGAGGGTGAAGGGAACTCCCTGGTGATCCCGCTGCGGTGGTGGTGAGTCTTCCAGTGAAAGGCAGGAGGCTGTGCGATCTGGGCTGCCAAGGCCTATTCTTCTTTGAAGAATGGTGAGCCTGATTGGCGATCGATTGAAACAAATCAGCACGAAGAGCCTCCATATCCTGTGTGACCAGGACTCGGTGCTCCTAGGTCTCGTCCCAGAAGGCATCGAAGCGCTCAGGATCGGGTGAGGGACTGGAGGGAGCTGCCTCAGGAGGCTGCTGGGATGGTGGTGGAGGTGGGTGGGACGAGGAGGCGGCTAATGTCTCCTGGGGATCGCCAGGGGATCCACATCTACGAGCACGATAGTCGTGCGGCTCGTCCTCGTCAGAGGGCGTGGCGGCGGAATCATAGACCATCGGTCGCGGGACACCGGTGTGTCCCTCTTGCGAATATAGCCTTTATGAGGTGGAGCAGGCCTCATTGTCGTTGAGGGCACCCATTTCGTTGCACAAGCCAAAAAGATAAGGAAAGGGTGCCCCAAATTCATTTTGGCGTCCAGGTTATGGAGGATAGCATCCTCGCTTTTGCCCGACATCGGTATATCACAGCGAGTGGCGTAGTTGACGGGGGGCAGCAGTTGTCACTTCACACACGTTCGGTCGTCGGAATGGGCGCGGCGTGATGAAATGCGGATATAGGTATGAAGGCCAAATGCTTGGCCTTGAAGTTTACTGCATGGCCCGCACTATTGACTTTCCACTCACCCCGGCCATTCGTCGATACTCGTATAACCTCGAGGTAGTCGGGATTTCGTGGAGCGATCGAGCGGCTCACGAAGGGACATGCTCTAGAGCGTAATAACTATTGATCGACTCATACTAAAATTCGACCAATCGCCCGCACCGGACTTTCTTCGGGGCGTGGGAGCGGGTGGCGTAGAACTCTCGCACCACACTCATCGGCTCTTTGGATGAGGTGGTTGGCACAAAGACCCGCCATCCCTTAGCACTTAATGGTCTTGCGGAAAAAGTCATCGGGGTGGTAGAGCCCCTTCTCGACATGAGCGAGGCGGTTCTTGCGGATGGTCTTAGAGATCGTCGGCGGCACCTCATTCCGCAGACAGCGTGACATCGTAAGTGGGGGTCGGGTCCTCGCTGGACCGACTCCGCTTGGTAGGCAATTTCTGCCGTTTACCAGACATTATGACCTAGAAAGCACGTGGTGGGGGTACAAAATTAGTCACCCACTGACCTAGACCAAAAAACAAACACCTAGTGTGCACCAAAAAAAACTAAAACTACTAAGTGTACTAACGACCCTAAAGGTGACTCAACACCCTAAAATAGACCTAATAATCCCCTAAACGTGAACTTATAAGACCCCTAGACCAACTGTGAATGCAATGGTAGCCCTAGATGACGACACTAGTGCTAGAACCGAGTACAATGTGGTGGGAATGGCACGGTGACAAGGAACCAGTGTCAGAACCAGTGTGTGAGGGTGCCTCTGAGGTGTACAGAGGCGGTCGGAGGGCAATGTAGGGGCCTGGAGCCTGGCAAGTGATAGGGAGTTAGGCAGGATGGAAGGTGGATGGGTGCTAGGGTTCGACGGGATGTGGGCAGGTGAAAAGCAAAATGGCTGTTTTTGGCCTTAAACGGGGGCAGCGTTGCGGCGTTCGGAACGCGTCGCGACGTGACGAGAGGGCTGAGGCGGCGTCGCGGCCGTTCGGTGACGTCGCGGCGTTGGCTTGGCGTCGCGGCATTACGGAAGTGGAACTAAGCGGCGTCGCGGCGTTGAACAGCGTCGCGGCGTTACGAGGGTGGAATTAAAAGCGTCGCGGCGTTGGTATCAACGTCGCGGCGTTCAACCACAAAATTCCGCGTGGCGGCGTTGATTACTCCGCGTCGCTGACGTTCAGTATAAAATTCGCGTCGCGACATTGGAAATCCCGCGTCCGCGGCGTTGAATTACTTAAAATCAGCGTCGCGGCGGTGAAACTCCGCGACATGACGTTTCGAAAGGTAACATGGACGTCGACGTTACGGAGAGACACTCCAAAAATTTGGCCACATTGAGGATCCCATGGCGAGAAACTCTCTCACTTGTAAAGGTGACTCTACGGACTTATGTGCACGGCATGAACGGATCCTCCCAATACTGCGTTCCTTGAGTCTTGTGATAAATAACCAAAGAGACACCGACATTATGGAATATCACTTAAAATAAACAATAAAAATTGAAAGTGAATAGTTTAAGAAACGCCTTAGGTTGCCTCCCGAAGCGTATGTTTAATGTCGTTGGCTACGACCTGGATCTCAATGTGCTCGGGGACCGACTCATATGATCAAACACTACACTTAGTCTGCCATTTGTCAAAGGAATGATTTGTATGCACTTAAGAAACTCGCCCTCCATATCACGGCTTCAATCGTTGGGTGGTGATTGAATGTCCTTTCTCGGGATGTGACTTACGCCTGGGTGTGAAAGACCAGTCACCGTGAGGCGGACCATCAGACTACCAATTTCCTATGAAAAAGCTTTGGCGGGAATTGAACAAGAACTTGTTGTCTGCCGTGGAACTCGCTACAGTAATGTGTTTGTCGTGCGGGCTTTTAGTCTTTTCCTTATAAATGCGGGCGTTTTCATAGCCGTTCACGAGACCGTCTAGTTAAGCTCAAGTTGGAGCTTGATCGCTTCTCGCCGGTAATGTACTATCCATGTTTAGCCCGAGTGGCCCAATGACTCGATGCTCCAATTCTCTTGGAAGATGACAGCTTTACCATAAACGATTCTGAATGGTGACATACCCAAAGGTTTAAATCTTTAAATGCTGATGCATGAGTGTCTTCCAATCTTTTAGACCAATCCTTCACGGAGGTGTGTTGTCTTCTCGAGAATGGACTTGATTTCTCGATTTGATACCTCTTTGCTTGTCACGTTTGGCGTGGGTGGTATGCAAGAGATGCGATGGCGTACCCCCATACTTTGGAAACCTTGTCAATTACCTTATTGCGAAATGGGTACCATTATACGTGATCAATGCTCGAGGGGTTCAACGTGAGAATATATGGGCTGCTGTGGCCCAGGCCACGACCTTGGCATCGTTGGTGCGTGTAGGGATTGCTTCCACCCACTTTGAGACATAGTCTACTGCCAACAAGATGTATAAGTTGCTGTACGATGCGGGAAATGGTCCCATGAAATCTATTCCCCATAAATCAAACAATTCGACCTCCAAAATGGGATGCATGGGTGGCTCGTCCTTTCTAGAGATGTTCCCCATTCGTTGACATTTGTCACAAGTGGAAACGAATTGATGAGCATCTTTAAATAAGGCATTGATGAAACCTGATTGAAGCACCTTGGCTGCTGTTCTCTAGCTAGCAAAGTGTCACCACATGGTAGAGAGAGTGTAATGATGGTTCGAATCTGTGCATTTCATGCTTGAGCGCCTGTCTCATATCACTGATGTGCCCGAGTGTACGTAAAAATTGGCTCCTCCCAATAGTAGTGTTTCAAGTGTGCGAAAAACCTCTTTTTCTGCTGATAGTTAAATTCGGAGGATTACTTTAGCCACCAAATAATTCACATAATCTGCGAACCATGGAGCTGCCCTCTTGTCCTCAATAGCTAAGGTTCTCATACGGAAATTAGGTCATTCAACTGGAACATCATCTCTAGCCCCTTCCCGATAGAGTGAAGATGATGCGCCTGGAGTTTCGATTGCCTTTCTTGTCTTTAATCTCTCTGTAATTCTTGCAGCAATAGAACCCACCGAATTAATCGGGGTTTTGCATCTTTCTTAGTCATCAAGTACTTAATGGCAGAATGATCAGTGTGCACCACGACCTTGTTGCCAATCAAATATGGCCTGAATTTGTCGAAAGCAAAGACAATGGCCAGGTTCTTTCTCTGTAGTGGCATAATTCAGATGAGCATCATTCAGGGTTCTACTAGCATAGTAGGGTGCAAGAAAGATTTTCTCGTTTACGCCCGACAACGCCCCCGATCGAAGTCATTTGAGGCGTCACACATAAGTTAAAATGGAAAGGACCAATCCGGGCCTGACAGGTGGGCTGAAACCAACTTATCCTTCAGCACTGGGAATGCATGCAAACATTGTGAATCAAATTCAAATGGGATCCCTTGGACTAGGAGGTTAGACAACGGTTTTGCAATCTGCGAAAAATTCTTGATGAACATCCTATAGAATCCAGCGTGGCCTAGAAAACTTCGAATCCCTTTTACCGATGAGGGTGGAGGCAACTTCTCAATTGCTTCGATCTTTGCCCTATCTACCTCTATCCCTCTTGCTGAAATCCGATGTCCAAGGACAATACCCTCTTGTACCATAAAATGGCACTTTTCCCAATTGAGTACTAAGTTGGTCTCTTCACATCTTGCCAGTACAGCTCTTAAGTTTTCTAAACAGTTGTCAAATGAATTTCCCATTACTGAGAAATCGTCCATGAAGATCTCAATTGTCTTTTCAACCATATCAGAGAATATGGCCATCATACATCGTTGAAAAGTACCCGGTGCATTGCACAGCCCAAAGGGCATCCGTCGGAATGCGAATGTACCATAAGGACAAGTGAATGTCGTCTTCTCCTGATCTTCAGGAGCTATGGCAATTTGGTTGTAACCGGAATATCCATCCAAAAAGCAATAGTATTCATGACCGGCTAATCGATCTAGCATCTGATCTAGAAATGGCAATGGGAAATGATCTTTTCGAGTGGCTTTGTTCAGTTTTCGATAATCAATGCAAATCCTCCACCCGGTGACTATTCGAGAAGGCAGTAAGATGTTGTATTCAGTCCTGATGACAGTTGTTCCTCCCTTCTTTGGCACTACCTGAACTGGGCTTACCCATCTTGTACATGCGAAATGGAATTAGATCACGATATCTAGCCATTTTAAAACCTCTTTCCGGACTACCTCCTTCATTGTCGGATTTAACCTCCTCTACGCTTCCACTGAAGGTTTATGTCCATCTTCCTAGTAAAAATATGATGCATGCATCGAGGCGAATCCCTTTTTAAATAAGCTAGAGACCATCAGTGCATGTTTGTGATCTCGAAGGACCCTCAATAACTTCCTTATCTTCTTCGGAGTCAAGATCTTTGAGATAATCAGTAATGTAGATTATATTCGAGTATGCGTACTTTAAATGATTTGGGTAGAGGTTTTGTTTCCATCTTAGGTGGTTGCTCAGTAGATGGGACTGACGTTTTTAACTCAGCCGCCTGATTCGAAGTATTTCCTTCTATTGTGTCGAAGGTCCATCCATTTAACATATTCTTACGCCTCTTTGCTCGTATTCTCGAGTCCCGATCTCAGCTAGGCTAGCCTCGAAGGGTCGGTGAGACCACTTTGGCTAGACCTTATAGCCTCTTATCTACGCCATGAAGCAAGTATCACTCTCTGTGGATGTCTCCTTTGCTTCAAACACGTTGAACTTGACCGTGAATCCTGCCTCTCAATTTTAGTTCTCTCTTTGAACATCGATCATTTGCCCTCTCTGGGTTGCTAGAAGCAGTGCCCGAATTATGGGTATTTCTTTATCTTCTTCCATATCTGATGCAGTGAAATATCTTTGGGAAGATAAACTTATCAACCTTCACGAGGACATCTTCTATTACTCCTCTCGGATGTTTCAAAGATCTGTCGGCAAGCTGAAGTGTGAGTATAGTTGGACGAGCCTCTGACCTGTGGATTTAAAACTAGATAAGGGCATGAGATTAATCTTGGCGCCCAATCCTGAAAGAGCTCTCTCAAAGATAGCATTTCCAATGGTGCATGGAATAGTGGCCTGCACAGGTCTTTAAGCTTTGTGGGGCTTCCTGCAGAGAGTATGGCACTACATTCCTCGGTTAAATTGCTTGTTTTAAAATCGACCCAGTCTTCTCTTACGAGGCAGTATATCTTTCATAGAGATTTCACATATTTGGGCATACGCTGAGGCATCGTAAACGGGATCATTATGTGTAACTTCAAACACTTCCATAAATTTAGTGAGCCCCAGCATCTGATATGCTTCTTTAAGTAGCTGTGGATATGGAATTGGTGGGTTGTGCTGCTTGTTAGAGAGTTGTCCTCTGATGCTTCTCGTGGGTTGATCTTTATCACGCATCGTCATTACGTTATGGGTGGATGACCGCCTCGATCTCTGCTTTGTTCCTCTGGCCCAGGGTTTGTATTGTAGTTCCAATTCCTTCACTTCTCGGCATATTGCTAACATGTTCATTCCCATCTCTCTTCTTGGGTTTATACAGATTAGCGGTAATGAACATTTGCCCTTCCAGTTAATAAGTTTGCCATTTGACCCATTTTACCTCGAAATTTCTCGTTGTCTTTGCCTTGATTGTTATTTGGGTTGCCCTAGCTGTACATGTTCGCATTGGTCTCATTCATGAAGCGAAGTAGAGATTAACATTTGTGCGGGCTTGTTCTAAATCACCTTTTCTTTCAGAGGGTGGTTCACTAGTTCGATTCGATGGCGTATTAATAGGAGTTATTCCGCCACCCATACCCTTGATTATTCTGGCTGATGCGGTTCTACAGTTATTACGCCACCCTTGTACGGTGGTCGATAAGCTGTTTCCCCATACGGCCCCTTAATAGCTGCTTGTGTGATTTTGAATTGAACCTTGACACGTCTTGGGCTTGCTCTCTTGTAAGGTTTCTGATGACATTAGTGCTGGTAATGTTTGTCCTCCTGAATTCACATAAATCCATGGGTTACGAGTACGTATGGCGTTAGCGGTTCTTCTTTGTCTGATCAAGCGCTTGGTCAGCTGTGCAACATGATTAACCAGATTATTGAGAACCTCATTATCTATGCCACTCATGGCTTTCACTGGTGTAGTTTTCTCTCTAGGCCCAACGATTTGTGTTGGTTGCGTCTTCGAGAATCTCATGGGGCTTGGTCATTGGTTTTCTTCATTAGTGCTCCTCGGTAGAGGCATCGATCGCATTCTAGTAGCGTTCCTGTTGTTATAGAGTATGGACTTGTCCATCAGTTTGATGCGTGATCGGGCACTTTCTTAGTGATTAAATCGTCATGCCTGCCAGCAGCCTCTAGTTGCTCAAAAGTATTGATCTCTTTGATTGTTGCAATTTTCGAAAGGTGGGAGAACTTGGTCGAGAAAATTTTGCACTAAGTCGTTCAGTAATGGAATCTGGTGGAGCTTGTTAGCCAATGCTTGGCTCGATCACCTGGTAGTGGAAAAGCCTCAACACGAGAGTGCCTCCTCGGTAACTTTCAGTTGTATGATCGTATCGCGGACGAGGAAGTTGGTCGGATCGTATTCGGGTTCTCATGGGTAGTCAGCGAAACAATATATTACAGACATCTGTAATGTTCTGACCGATTCAGTTGTTTGCTGAATGGGTGGTCGTCGATAAACATCTACGAACAAGCGGCCAGGCGAGAATCAGAGAACTCGCCCGAAACATGTATGGATCATCTGGCTATATAGCTGACTGGGTGGCCCAGTTCCTTCCATGATTGCAGTTTCGGCCTCTCTGGGGGCTGGTGTGCTCAATGCTCGAGATCCACCGCTCTTCATTATCACCATGTTTGCTAAATTTACGATGCGATTAGGGTTCCTGCATTTCTCACGGCGTATTCTATGTAAAGTTCTTTACGGCTCGGGATCAAACAGTGTTTGGCTAACCAGTCTCGGCGTCGCATGTACTTCTTTAAAATTATACATTTGAAATAAAACATGAACCAACGAGCAAATTACGACACTTGTAAAAATAAGCAAAGTAAAGAAAATTTAGGTAATATCAATTGCTTTATTCTCTATATCAATCAAACCAATCCCGGCAACAGCACCAAAAACGAAGTGAAAATGCGGTGTGTAAATGCGCCTATATCTTGTTGAGTACTTGGCGTGGCTTTGATAATATAGTGTACCAGCATTGCAGGATGTAAAATCCGCAGGAGACGAGGTGTTGACTACAAAGGTTTTTGCTTCTTAGATAATATCTGAATAAGCTTATTTTAAGAGAATTGAGTATGTTAATTTCGACTAAGCTATTGATTCTAATGAATTCTTGGTATTGGAGACTAGGAGTTATGTCCTCCTACTGTCACTTTCCGGTGGATTGTTTCCTAGGAATTGTTATTCTTCAATGTGTTTATATATTGTTGATGGCAAGGTGATCTTAATTAGAGATATCCTCTCTCGAGGTATATCCGCCTATCTGGAAGTGAATAGAGTTGAGTATATCTCTATCCCGGCTCGATTATTACGAAGCGTGCTTAGTGTTAACCTCGAGTGCCACCTTGGAGATAGAATCATCTTTTTCTTTCCCCCAAAATCAGCGAGAAGAACGCTCTACCCGGATCACTGGATAACCTCATCTGCCAGTCTCGGATCTCGATTGTGGTGTACCAATGTTGTAGACATCACCATATAATTCGTCATAGATATGAAGCGAGATGCAAACAAATTGATAAACAAGCGGAATAATTTAAAAATCTTAAACTTTAATCCATCAACATATGACGAGGGTTAAACATAACCTAGAAATAGATCTAGAACATCTTTTGAATGAGAAAATGAAAATGTTTAATCTTAAAAACATCCATTCTAATATCCAAAATGAAACGATGCAAATCACGGGCACTTATTTCCGAGTGCATTATCCTTCTTGCTCTGGAATTCCGTGCCCTTGTTCGTCTGCGCCTCAGTGCCTGAATTCTAAACCATTGGTGCTTTAAATGATGGTCACGGATCGTCGCGGCGTCGCGTTGAGACGTCGTGACGTTTCTGATTGTTGACTTCTGTATTGTTGACCCAACGTCGCGACGTTGGAACGTCGGCAGTGAGCGTGCGGCGTTGGAAGCGTCGCGACGTGGCGGCCACTCTGCGTGCTTTCCATTGCTCCAATTTGCGCTGGTGTGCTCTTTTCCGCGTCATACGCTTTGCATTCACCGACTCGATCCAATACTCCAGATAACAAAGCGGAAAATACATATTTAATCATAAAGCAACGCTAAAAACCTGAAAGGCAGCGGGTATACTGGGTGTTTCGGGCACTCATCACCATGAGTGAATAACACATGCGATTGTGATTTGTGGGCAGTTCCAAGATGGTATCGGATTATGCTGCTGCCCATGTAGGCTAATCTTATGTTTTGTTGTAAATTGAATAACATGATTTATGGAATTAATTTTGTTAATATATGCATAGTGATATATTAGCATGTGTTGAATGTTTAATTATTGTGCATTGCACTTAGGTGGGAGTAACCCAAGTAGGGAAATTCCACTACTGGGCATTGCTCACCCTGTCGAGGGAATATATTTTTCAGGTACCGAAGACGCACTTGGGAATGGGATGTATTCGGGGCCTTAGAAGCGAAGAAATGGCCAAACTGGCCTTATCTTGTATTTTCTAAAAATTATAGGCAAGAGACCCATTTTTGTGTAAATTGTAATTAAATACAATTGTAAACAAATTGTAAATAAATTCCCTTTTTGTATAAAATATTTATTTGTGTGGTATGGATATACGGGCCTTATCGGGCGTTTTACACATGTATGGGTCTCATGACGTGAGACACGTAGATTTTCGCGGGTTGACGGTGGTCAAGCGGTTCCCGAGGTTGGGGCGTCCGCACATCCTCTATCTTTTTAGGCCGGAGTCCTTCCTGGGTATTTGATGTATTTTCTCTAGAATAGACTTGATTTCGATTTGATACCTCTGCTTACATTTGTTTGTGTTGATATGCAAGGGATGTACGATGTAAGCACCCCATACTTTGCAGACTTTTTCCAATCATCTTGTTACTGAAAATTATCGTTATACGTGATCGATTGCTCGAGTGCGAGATCGGCGTGAATATGTGGTTGCGAAGAAACTGGGCCACCACCTTAGCATAATTAGTGCAGGTCGGAATTGCTTCAACCCACTTAGAGACATAATCTTGCCGACAGATGTACGGGTTATTATGAAGGAAATGGTCCCGTAAATCCATTCCTCATAAATCAAAACGTTCTACTTCGAGAATTGGATGCATGAGTTTGTCCTTTCTAGAAATGCCCACCGTCGTTGACATTTGTCCGCAGTGGATCTGGCCCGATGAGCATCCTTGAATAAGGTAGGCTAGTAGAAGCCTGATTGAAGCACCTTGGCTGCTGTTATTGGCCACCGAAATGTCCACCACATGGTAAAGTGTGGCAATGGTTCAAAATCATTCATTTCATCTTCGGGCATGCATCTCTCGGATCACTTGGTCGACGAATGTACGCTAAATTGGCTCCTCAATGATGATGTTTAAAGTGTGCGAAAAACCTCTTTTTATGTTGATAACTAAATTCCGGAGGGATTACCTTGGCTACCAAATAATTCATGTAGTCTGCAAACCATGGAACCTCCCTTTTGTCTTCAATAGCTAAGAGGTGCTCATCAGGAAAGTCGTCGTTCGCGACTCATCACTTGCCTCTTCTTGAAGTGAAAGATGATGCAGCTAGGTTCTCCGTTCCTTTCTTATCTTTAATCTCTAAGTCGAATTCTTGCAGCAAGAGGACCCACAGGATTAGTCTGGGTTTGGCATCCTTTTTAGTCATCAAGTATTTTTGTAAGCGCGGAAGGAATGATCCCGGTGTGGACTACGACCTTGTTGCCAATCAAATAAGGCCTAAATTTGTCAACAGCAAAGACAATGGCCAATAGTTCTTTTTCTATAGTGGCGTAATTCAATTGAGCATCATTCAAGGTTCTGCTCGCATAGTAGATTACATGAAATATTCTCTCTTGTTTCTGCCCTAACACTGCTCCAATCGCAAAGTCACTTACGTCACACATAAGCTCAAATGGAAAGGACCAATCTGGAGCTACCACAATAGGACCCGATACCAATTTATCTTTTAACATTGAAAATGCGCGCAAACACTGGGTATCAAACTCAAATGGGGTCCCTTGGACTAGGAGATTAGACAACGATTTTGCAATATGAGAAAAGTCTTTGATGAATCGTCTATAGAATCCAGCGTGGCCTAAAAAACTTCTTATCCCTTTTCTGGAGTAAGGGTGGGTAATTTTTCAGTGCTTCAATCTTTGCTCACACCGTCTGCCTCTATTCTTCTTGTTGAAAAATCCGATTATTAAGTACAATACCTCTTGTGCCATAAAATAGCATTTCTCTAATTGAGTCTGAGGTTGGTCTCCTCGCATCTTATCGGCAGTCTCGGAATTCTCCCGAGACAGTTGTCAAATGAACTACCCAAAGCAGAAAAATCATCCATAAAGACCTATATTGTCTTTTCAACCATATACGAATATAGCCATGTGCATCGTTAGAGTGCGTAGCATTACCTGACCCAAAGAGCATCCGCCTAAAATGCGAATGTCCATAGGGACACGTGAATCATCGTCTTCTCTGATCTTGAAATTTTATAATTTGATTGTAGCAGAATATCCATCCAAAAAGCAACAATATTCATGACCGGCTAATCGATCCAACATCTGATGGAGAAACGGCAATGGGAAATGATCTTTTCGAGTGGCCTTGTTCAGTTTTCGATAGTCAATACAAATTCTCCACACAGTAATTGTTACAGAAGGCGTAATATGTTACCGGTTCTTATGGCCAGTTGTTCCTCCTTCTTAGAGTACTACTTGGCTTGGACTTACCAATATAGCATACGAGATAGGATAAATTACCTTGGTATCCAGCCACTTTAACACCTCCTTGCGGACTACCTCTTTCATAGTTAGGTTCAACCCCATACATTGCTTCCCACTTTTGAGGGGTTATGATATCTTTGACCAAATCTTGATGCATGCACATGGAAGGACGAGTCCCTTTTAAATCGGCTAGAGACCATCATTTTTGTAGGCTCTAAGGACCCTCAATAACTTCTCTTCCTCCTAATTCGGTCGGGGACGCTTAAATGATCAACATTGAGGTGGATGTTATCCCTGAATACAGCACTTCAAATGGCGGAGTAAAGGTTTTACATTCCATCTTGGGTGGTTGTTCATTTGATAGTACTTGGCGTTTAGCACTTCACCTGAGAGATTCAAAGTATTTCCTTCTATTGGGTTCGAAAGAATCCATCTATTTTACATATTCCTCTGCCGTTTCACCCATATTCTCGGAATCACTCTGTACTAGGCTAGCCTCCAAAGGATCAGTGAGACCACTTTGGCTAGACACTATAACCTCTACTAACTCTGCCATGAAACATGTATCACTCTTTGCCGGATGTCTCACAGCTTCAAACACGTTGAACTTGACTTCATCCTCATGCACTCCTGCTAGTTGCAAAAGCAGTCCTACACAAGATCATGGGTAATTTCTTTGTCTTAACATATCTAATACAAAGCTGAAATCTGTGCTGGAAGAGATAAACTTGTCAACCTTCACTAAGACATCTTCTATCTCCTCTCGGATTCTTTAAGGATTTATACCTTGGTAGGTGTATTTATCGTTGGACGAAACTTCACCTAACTGACGTTTAAATATGGATAAAGGGCATGAAAGATACTTGGCGCTAAATCACACAATGCTCGCAAAGATGGCGTTTCCAATGGTGCATGGGATAGTGAAACTGCCTGGGTCTTTTAACTTTTGAGGCAGCTTCCTCTGAAGGATGGCACTACACTCCTCAGTTAGGTTGACTGTTTCGAAATCTACCAGTCTTCTCTTCTGAGACAAAATATCCTTCATAAACTTGACATAACTGGGCATCTAAGCCAAGGCATCAGCAAACAGAATATTAATGTGTAGTTTCTTGAATACTTCCATGAACTTGGTGAACTTCTTATCCAACTTATGCTTCTTTAGACGCCGGGGGTACGGAATTTAGGTTATGGGTTGTGGGTTATCCTTTGCTTCAGCTGTGTTTTCTACAGACTGTTTCTCTTAGGGCTTTTCCCTATCTAAATTATCATTATGACCGGGCTGGATTACTTTTTCAGTCTCTACCTCCTCTATCAATGGGGATTTCTCCTGTATCTCCAATTCTTTACCACTTCTCAGCATGACTGCTTTAACGTGTTCATTCCCCTATCTTCTCGGGTTCACTTCTGAATTGCTTGGTAAGGAACCCAGCTGCCTTTTTGTCAATAGATTGGCCATTTGACCCATCTGTACCTCTAAATTTCTCAACTGTGCTGCTTGATTGTTCAATTGAGTGGCTTGATGTTGCATATTCGCCTTCGTCTCATTCATAAAGCGATGTGAGATTTAACATTCTTGAGAACATTCAAATACCTTTTTCTCGAAGGTGGTTCGCTCGCTCGGTGGTGGCATGTTATTTACGATTATTCCTCCATCCATATCAGCGGCTAATCGATTATTACGATTCTGATTATTACGCCACCCTTGGCCTTGATTTTGGTTCTAATAGTTGTTTCCCCCATACTGACCTTGTTGCTATGCCTGACCATGGTTAAACCTCGACACATACTAGGCCTGCTCTACTGTTTGGTTTCCCGATTGGCATTATGTCTTTGTTATCAACATTCTCCACGAATTCTAACTCCATACTGGGTTGGTCTGTATGGCATTCACGATACCTTGCTATATGGTCAACTGTTTAGTCGGTGTGTAACATAATTAGCAGTTGATGAGAACCTCATTGTGCAATGCCGCCTACGGCTTTCTTTGGTGTAATTTTATCTGGGCCAGCAGTTTGTATTAGTAGCGGCTTATCTTTTAAGATTTCATATGTATACTTGGTCACGTGGTTTTCTTCATTAGTGCCCCACCAGTCGAGGCATCAATCAACATTCTAAGTCGCATTCCTCGAGACCATTATAGAAAGTATGGACTGCATCCATGCAGTCGATCTGTGATGTGAGCCTTCCTCGGCGGTTCGTGAAGTCTATCCGGCCACTCTTCAGGGTTCTCTCCCTATAGTCGTCCAAAAGTATTGATCTCTTGCACAAGTTGTGCAATTTTCGAAGGTGGGAAGAACTTGGTCAGAAACTTCTGCACTAAGTCGTTCCATGAAGTAATGGAATCCGGTGGCTGACTTGTTAACCCGATGCTTGGCTCACATCACTGGTGAGAGTGGAACAATCTCAACTTTGAGTGCCTGCCGGTGACCCATTGTGCCAGTTGTGTCCACGGACTTTAAGGAAGTTGGTCAAATGCATATTTGGATTCTCATTAGGCAATCCATGAAATAAGATGTTCTGAAGCATCTGTAAAGTCACTGACTTCAACTCGAAGTTGTTTGCCTGAATAGGTGGTCTTCGGATGGCTGTCTAAACAACTGTAGGCGGTAAGGCAAACTCCTCTAGCAACATGAACGGATCATCTGGCTATATAAACGGCCTGGGTGCTTGATTCCTTCCGTTATTCCCATTTAGGCCCCTTTGTGGCTCGTTTTGCTCAAGGCTAAGATCCTGCTCTTCATTGTTCTCTATGATTGCTAGATTTATAGTCTGTACTGTTCTCTGTTCTCGGCGTAATCTATGTAAAGTTCTTTCTAACTCAGGATCAACAGATGTAGGTCAACTTGATCCCATCGTCGCATGTGCTCATTGTAACCTTGACTGCAATCACACACGAAACAAAAAGACCAAATTACCAGCACTTGTAAAAACAAATAAAAACAAAAAATTCCAGAGTAATATCTAATTTCCTTGTTGTCAATATCACACTAAACTTATCCTTGGCAATGGCGCTAAAAACTTGATAGGCCGAAAGCGTAGTGTGTATATATGTACGCCTATGTGCGCAAGTGCACACGTCGCCTCAAGTAATATAGTGTACCTAGGGTATGGATATCGATCCACGGGGATAAGTGTGTTGAATACAGAGATTGGCCTTTGAATATTATCTGGATGTAAGCTTTGAGTGCTAGTTTACTAATGCCTGAATTTAAACTAAACTAATCGTTCTTAATGAATTACTTTATTGTTGAGACTAGGGCTATGTCTCCCCCTGCCACTTTTGATGGATTATTTCCTAGAGAAATTACTATTCAGTTTATTTATAACTTATTGATGGCCGGGGTGATGTTAGCACAAGATACCCTTTTCTGGGGTGTATACACTGTATCACCATTTAGTAGGGTTAGTGTATCTCTGCGACTTCGATACTACGAAGCGGCTTAAATGTTTTGACCTTAATTGCCACCTCAGGATCGGAATATCTCTATTTCTTGAATTGTGGGGATGCTGCGGATCTGGGCATCCTCATCTCGAATCCTCGGATATCCGGCATAATCATGCGATGTTGGCGAGACATCACCATGTAAATAAATCATAGATATAAGCGGAATGCAACGAGTCCATAACAGTAGATAATATAAAATACAGATGCTAATCCATGCAATCGTGACAGGTTCAACAACACCCTAGATATGGATCTAGAACATCTTACGAATGCGAGTACACAAATATTTAATCTATAGAACATCAGTACTTTTAGCAGAAAAGAAGAAAATACAAAAGTAGGTCTCTTCTTGCAAGATCACAGGTCGCTGCTGCTCTGATTTCTGTGCCCTAGTTCGTACGATCTCCGATCCCAGTGCAGTCCCCCTTTGCTTGTGATGGAGAGACAAGAGCTCGTCTTGGCGTCTTGGCGTTGCAATGTCGCGGCCGTTGAGAAGCGTCGCGCGTTGCGGCTGTTGATTCTTGTTGACTAGCGTCATGGCGTTGGGAGTCGCAACGTTGGGGCGTCGCGACGATGAGGCGTCGCGGCGTTCGGCCCGACTTTATACAATTCTACCCTGCTGCTCCAAAATGCTTCAAAAACCCCGGATTCCACCGCGGTTCACACACAATACACAAAATCAGATGCAGGGCTATAGAAATACTTGATGCTTGTAAATAAAAGCTAAGACAATAAGACAAACGCGGGTATGGCATGAGTGTTTTAGGCACTCATCACCATGGTACTTAAATTCGAATTATAAAAGGGAATGATGTTAACGTGCATCATATCACCAAATTAAATATAATGAAAATAAAACTCAACTCACCCATATTAGTGTGAAATGTATTTTCTATATCAAATTAATGAAAGCATGCACTTTCCCCCTATTAAGATGAAATTGTTCTTAATGAGTTGACCAATGAGACCCATTTATTTAACACTTATGAGAGAAAAATTCATTCTTAATATAACCACCGGTTGTCGCTAATTAACACAATCATTCTTAATGTATTATAATTATACTAATGTAACACAATTATCCTTAATGTAATATAGTTATTACACTAATGTAACACATTAAGAATGATTGTGTTACAGTAATGAAATAACTATGTTACATTAAAGATGACTATGTTACATTAAGCCATAACTACTTAATGTGTTACAATAACTACCCAATGTACTATAATAACTATCAAATGTCTTTTCAAATTAAAAAAAAAAATTATCAAATGTATTATCATAACTATTTTTATACCCAAACCAACATTATTTTTTCTTTTTATAACCTAAAAGATGTAATACAAATTCTTGGCACCTTTTTCATAATAATTATCAAAATGATTACCTAAAACAAGAAGTGAACGTGTTTCAAATAAGGTTGGACCTCTTCAAACACTAGCTTGTAGTCTTAGACGACAACTCCAAAAGTCTTCGACAAAAGGAGGACCAAGTAAAGGTTTGAACAACTAGTGCAACTGGAGGGATACCATATTTAATTAGAAAGAGAGCCAGATATGTGCAAGATTGCAATAGAACCCGAAAATTACACATGGAATCTGACAAAATTCTCTCCCTTCAATATCTCTTCCTGATTTCCATTTCTTCTTTCTAGTATTCCTTCTGCAACTTGTTGTCCTTCCAGCTACCACCTTTGATCGAAATAGCGATAAAATATACTTTGATGCAGGAGGAGATGCATACTCTTCTGAAGGATGCATCCAACTGACCAGAAACCAAAAGGACAAAAATCTAAATGATAGCTGGGGTCGAGCCCTGCATAGCGACCGGTTGTATCTCTGGGATCCGGCCTCCAGAAATCTAACTGATTTCACAACCAATTTCTCCTTTGTCATCGATTCACGGAATGAGACTTCGTACGGTGATGGAGTAACGTTCTTCCTCAATGGCACGCAATTGACTCCTGACGCAAGGGGAGAAGGCCTTGGTCTTACGAACGATACCTCTGGTAACTTAACTGGCATTAGTTTTCTTGCAGTGGAGTTTGATACATATCCAAACTTAAACTTAGGGGATCCACTGGGTACTCATGTTGGTATCGATATTAACTCTACCAAATCCCGTTAAGAGCCTGCAACTGGTTCAGCGATATCGAGGAAGGAAAGCTAAGCCATGCTTACATCAGTTATGCTGCTGGTACATAATCTGAGTGTTGTCCTGATTTCTGAGGTCAACGACGGTAGTACTAGTTTTCAGAGCCTCTCTCATGAAGTTGATCTTAGATACTTGCCGGATTTTGTTACTATTGGCTTCTCAGGCGCAACAGGATCTTCATTCGAGATAAACAGAATTTGTTCGTGGAGTTTTAGTTCAACTTTGGAATTTCCCTGTTCTGTAGAACCAGCAGAGGCACCAACTATCAGTCCTGTAAAACCAAGAAAGAGAAAGAAGACGGCACTTGTGGTAGGGTTGAGTAGTGTTTTTGCATTTGCTGTGGTGAGTGGGTTGGGATTTGTTTGGTTTTACTTGTGGAAGAAAGGGAATACTAGGGGAGATCAAGATCAAGATAAAAGACGGTGGTGACAGTATGGTTGAAGATTTTGAAGGGTACTGTAATTTGTATAAATGTATAGTAACTATATAGTAACTATGTAAATTGCCCCACAGTTAACAACTATATACCTGTAAATGTATCAACAATTTGTAGTTGTAGTTGCGGCTCAAGTCTAGTCGCAACTATATAGTAACTTACAGTTGCAACTCAAGTCTACTCATAACTATAGAGTCATTTTTAGTTGCACTTTCGTCTTTCTGCAATGCTTGATCGACTTTTAGTTGATTCGATCATATATCTTGTATAAAGTCACTTTTAGTTGAAGTAATCATATCCTTATTATAGAATCGCTTGGTTGAGACTCAATCTAAATGCAACTATATAATCTTTTAGTTGAGGCATGAATTAATCCACAATTATAAGTCAACTTGTAGTTGCAGCTCGATAAATATTAAACTAAGAAATATCTTTGGTTACCAAATTTTTTGACCCCACAGTAAAGTAATATCATTATAAGTCGCTTTTCTTTTGTAGTGTTACGTGAACTCGTTCTGACCCGGTAATTTTGCGAGAGGAGGAAAAACGAGAGGGAGGATTTGGCGCAGTTTATAGAGGTTCGTGAGGAACTGAACTCTTATGTTGCAGTTAAGGAGGGTATCAAGAGAACTCAAACAGGGAATGAAGGAGTATGCATCTGAAGTCAAGATCTTCTGTCAATTAAGGCACCGGAACTTGGTGCAGCTCTTGGGCTAGTGCCATAAAAAAGGAGAGCTTCTCTTGGTTTACGAGTTCTTGCCAAACGGATGCTTGAGCACCCATCTTTTTGGAGAAAATACGTTTTTAACATGGGCTATGAGGTATAAGATTGCTCTAGGCTTGCCTCGTTATTTACTTCTATACCTGCATGAAAAAGAGAATTGTTCCTGCAGTGCGTGCTACATTGGGACGTCAAGTTGAGTAATGTGATGCTCGACTTGGACTTCAATGCTAAGCTTGGAGATTTCGGGCTAGCCAGGCTTGTTGATCATGGGAAAGGGTCACAGACCACTGCTTTAGCAGGAACCATGGGCTACATGGCTCCTGAATGTTTCTTGACAGGGAAGGCGAGCAAGGAATCAGATGTCTACAGTTTCGGAATTGTAGCGTTGGAAATTTGCTGTGGAACAAGATAAAGCCAAAAAAAATCAGATCAGACTGGTGGAGTGGGTTTGGGAGCTGTATGGTGTCGGAAAGCTTCTCGAAGCCGCTGATCCAAGACTGTCTGCAGTAGATTACGATGAGCAGCAAGTGCAACGACTAATGATTGTTGGTCTATGGTGTGCTCACCCTGATAGCAATGCTCGTCCTTCATCGAGGCAAGTAATTATTGTCCTTAATTCACAAGCTTTATTGCCTCCTCTTCCTATAAAGATGCCTGTGCCAGTGTATAATGCTCCTCTCAGGCTACCAACATCCTACAGCAGCGGCAGCGCTACAGAAATCACCCATGTTTCCAGCTTCTCTAATGCCACCACCGACTCATCAAATTCAACCTTCACTCATTCCACGTCCCTGTTGTACCCATCTTGGATAAACTTTATTCAGGAAACTATTTTGAATTATATTAGTTTTCAAGATGTTGAAGAATATTTTATTTAATTCTTATTTTCAGTTTGTATTTTGAATATTTGAAAACATTTAGGTGTTCATGTTTTGAAAAGTTTATTTTGGTAGACGATTTAATTTGATTTAGTTTGAGTTGTTATAAATAGGAGATTATGTAATATTTAAAATAATAGAGTGATAGTATATAATAAAATTCCTTTATTCTCTCCCAACTTCATATTTTTTTGAGAGTGTATAATTTCTTTCTATTATTATCCACGCTTCTGCTCCTTCTAACAGCTACAAGGTTTGTTATTTATTTTGAATATCTTTTAAGCATAATCATAAGAATCGGGTTTACCCTGATTTCCTTGTCTGGCCACCTCTTGTTTTTGTTCTGTTTTGGGCTTGGCATTGGGTGGCTTCTCTTTCTGCTTCCACTGATTCAACTTCCAAGTGGATGAACTTGGACTAGTCTTGAGAACATGTGTACTCTTTGCCCTCCTCTTTACTTGATTCTCAATCTTGATAGCCATATGCACCATATCCTCCAACTCTACATAATGTTACAATTCTACCACATTTTGAATCTCCAGATTTAAACTCGTCAGAAATCTCACCATTGTAGCCTCTCGATCTTCTTCAATATTTTCTCTAGCCATTGCAACCTCCATCTTCTTATAATACTCGTCCACACTACGGTTGTCTTGCCTTAGGTTTTGCAACTTATTATATAACTCCCGGTAGTAGTAAGTTGACACAAATCTCTTTCGCATCATCCTTTTCATCTCTTCCCATGTTTCCACCCTCCCTATCCCTTATCTTATTTAACACTAGCTGATCCCACCACACTATGGCATAATCCGAGAACTCTATGACAGCGACCTTCACCTTCTTATTTTCAGAATAATTGTGAAAATCAAAAGCCATCTCCACCTTTCTCTCCCACTCAAGATATACCTCAAGGCCATTCTTTCCTTGGAAGGATGGAATCTTCATCTTAATATTACCCAAATTATTATATTCCTGGTTCCTAGCTTCTCTAAGTCTCCCCCATACCTCCTATCACAAACAACTGAATCATGATCAATCCATCCTCAAAACCATCCCCTTCATACTCTTATTCTTCTATCACTTTTCCCTCTTCTTAGCGGCCTCTCCTTCTATACATTGGAGGTTTAGAGTGGATGCTCGAAACTTCTGCTCTAACATCCTTGGAATTGTTCTAATTCAGCCCTAAACATTCTCTTTACTTGACTAGTTAAGGCCTCCATAATAAACTTCATGTTAATTCCTCCCATCACACCTTTGGATTTGTTTGACATATTGCTGCAAAAAAAAGGTTAGAAAAAAAAAGTAGGACCTCACAAATCACTCCCTTACGTTTTTTCACTCAAAGAATGATTCAATTAGTTCACTCGTGTTTTCACACAATTATTCGACTTTTTCTCATTTTAATATTCTTGCCACTCTTGCATTTTTCCACTCATAATCTCTCCTTCGTTTTTTTTTTTTTGGAACTGATCAAACAAATCATATTTTTTCTAAAAAATTCAATCAAAACCAATGAAAAGGGCGAGTTGGTGTTGTTAACCAAGTTCAAGCCTTACTTAAAGCAACAAAGGTTAGGGTCACTAACAAAAAGGACACCAAAAATTTCTCAATTTGTTACCGATTTTTTTTTAATACTATAGTGGGGACTTGATTTTTGACAACTAGAATGATGATAAACGTATAGGAAAAAAAAATTCTCATCTTCCAGACTCTTTTTTTTTTCCAATTGGATCCTTTTCCTTTCCTTTTTTTTTTTTTTTTTCTAACTTGGGATGGAAGGTTCACTAAAAAGGAAGATAAACAAAAATTATATCCGATCAAGAATGAAGAAAATCGGACTTGGGATGGAGTAGAGAATAGGTTGTGAATGAAATTGAGGGTTGAATGGAATTTAGAAGGAACAGATGAAAGCGGTGACTAAGTTGGGTTTGGATAAAGGAAAAAAGAAAAAGATAGACGAACTGAAAAATAGAACCTGTTGCTCTGATACCAAATGATATGAACCCCACCAACTTGTGAAGAGACCCGTGATCGAATTAGCTCTAGTATTCGGCTTGGATGGATGACCTTGGCCCGTTGCTTATAGGGAAACAAGAACCTTGGTATAGGAGGACGCCACAATTAGTGATGGAGATCTGATTGATAAGTCTTGATGAAAGTCGCGAATATGGAGTAAGTTCAAAGAGTTCTTTCAAGAACTAAAGATAATTCCAAACCCCAACCCTACTAATCTGCAAAACCGGGAAATTAAGCTTATGACAAACACCCGCATCAAGGGGCCCAAAAATATGAAGAAAAAAACAAAGATTCAACCAGAAAGGAAACTAAATATTTGGTCAAACACTAGAAAGGAAACTAACTTACTTTTCCCTAAACTACGAACACCAAAAAACGTCTACAAGGAAAAGGAAAGTAGATAATTTTAGGACAAGACTTGGTAATCAGAATCAACCACAAATCTGGAACAAATCAGCAGCAAATCAAGAACAATTTAGCAGCAAATCAGGAATAAATTAGCAACAAGTCATGGACAAATCATCACCAACTCAGCAGCAAATCAACACTAAATCTATAGCAAATCAACTCCAAATCTACAGCAAATCAACTCTAAAAAATAGCAACAAATCAAAAAGTCAAACACCTTGGGACCAAGGACATCTTCACTTCTCAAAGAGGTAGATTCTTTTCCTCAAGAGAGAAAATTGAAAACAACTTCACTTCTCTAAGGAAAAAGGCAAGGGAAAGACATGTTTCTCCAATTAAACCTATTTTTCTAGGAGGTGGACCTAGTTCCTCTGGCTGCACGCAGTGATGTTCCTGTGTAAAATTCACTCTCCAAAAAAATATGTGGAAACAAACCCGTTTTTTCAAGGAGAGGATGTTGCAGAGAAGGAAAAACCTGTTAGGTGTATCATTCCTCCTATGGTTTGTCCTGGTCAAAGGTGGCATGTGGTACAACACAAAAAATTTCCACAAATGTTGTCCAGGATCCGAAAGAGGAGGATGAAGAGGCAAAGAACAGTTGATAAAAGGCATCTTATTGATGTACCTGTGGAAATCCAAAAGGAAGATGCCATGGAGTTAGAGAAAGTGAAGGAAGGAATGGTTCCTAGCTTGGAAAAAAAAAAGTTTGGGAGGAAAGCTACTAAGGATATGGAGTCAATAAGCAATGTTGATAAAGTGATGGGCTCAGAGGCCTTATTAATAGGTGAGATCCCTATTTCGTTAAATTGTTCCACTATTTCTTTAACATTGCCAACTATTTTCAAGTCAAAAAAGGAAGAGGAAGACCTAGTGGAGGTAGAAGGGAAGCACCCTATGACAAAGGAAGATGAGGGCCACAATGGGGTCACCATAGAATCCTCTGAAGAATGCAAACCCCATAAGGTGATACTTGAGAAACCCTTTGTGGAAATGACAAGTCATATAAAGCTTTTGTATGTAAGAGCCCATCTCAATGGTAATTCGGTATCCTAGGTATTGATAGATAATGGATCAATGGTAAATGTAATGCCATTGAGAATGTTGAGAGCTTTGGGAAGGAGCATTAATGATCTGATAGAAACATAGGTGGCTATGTCTGCCTTTACTAGAGAAGTATCCAAGACCCTAGGGATACTACCTATAGATATCACCATTGGCAGCAAAACTGCACTATCTACCTTTTTTGTGATAGACTCTACTGCAAATTACAACAATTTGTTAGGGAGGGACTGGATTCATGCCAATCAAGCAGTGCTATTCTCTTCATTAGTTCTGGCTGTTTTGAAAGGTAATGAAGTGGAAGTGGTGCGAGCAACAAGCAACACTTCATGGCAAATTGCAGCTTTGTGAACTGTTATGATCAGAATCGATCCACCAAGTTCTACCAATGTAAGGAAAGATGGGGTCCTAAGGAAAGCATACATGAACTCAAAGTACTCTGTGGAAATCTAAAAGGAAGCTACCAAACTCCTATAGGTGACTACAATCGTGCCTTACAAGCCGATGGGTGGCCTAATCATTGAGGAGATCTATGATGATTGATTATTCTCAAGAAGAAAAGGTAGTAGTTACAACTGCCTATTCAAAATGAAAGTGCAAAGAATCGTAAAGGATTGAAAAGAGCACCCAGATACCGCGCCAAGACGATTTTCAAGAGGACGACATGAAGCGTATGAAGGAAACACAGATGGAGGATTTGGAGCAACCGCCTCCTAAGTTCGAAGACATGCAACCTCAAGTACACAACCCCATGGAGGAAGTGAACCTCAACATTGTGGAAGAGCCGAGGATTACTTATATTAGTCCCTTGCTGCCTTTTGACTTTAAAGAAGGGATTATTGCAACACTATAGGAATTCAAAGACTGGTTTTCTTGAATTGGTGGACGGTGATGCTAGATTGGACAGAAGCTTCAGGAACATCGCAGACTTATCGTTTTACCTCACCTTTCAGTGTTCACCTAGAAAAATGTTTAAGGAGGTAGAGTTGGAGGTTAAAGAGGAGATTGAGAAGCTTTTGAAGGCTAAATTCATCAGACCTACAACGTATGTGTAGTGGTTAGCAAATATTGTCCTTGTGATGAAAAAGAATGGGAAACTTAGAGGTTGTGTAGACTTTAGGGATTTAAATGTCACACCCCAAAGACAAGTATGTAATGCCTATTTTTGACATAAGGTTAATCTATCAACAAGAAACATTATTCTCCATGGATAGTTTCTCTAGGTATAAATAAATTTAAGGAAGTTGTTGATGATATATCTAAGATCACCTTCTTATGTCCCGGTTCCTTAAGAATTGAATGGTTGGTCATGCCTTTGGTTTGAAGAATTTATGGGGCACTACCAAAGGGCTATGGTCGTCATTCATGATATGTTAGAATAATCCCTGATGAGATTTATATTTGATGATATTGTGGTTAAAATCTCATGAATAATATAACATGTGAATAGGAAATATTTTGAAAGGATAAGACTTCATCAACTAAAAATCAATCCACTAAAATGTGCTTTTGAAGTTCAAATCAGAAATTTTCTAAGGTTTTTGGTTCACCAAAGAGGAGTGGAAGTTGATCAAAACAAAGCCAAGGCTATCATTTCAACCAAAGCTCTCAAAGGGGGCAGAACTTTCCTCGTTCTTTTCGTCAAGTGAACTATTTAAGGAGGTTCATTTCTAATATGGCAGGGAAGACTAAGGTATTATTTGACTTAGTGAAGTTGAAGGAAGTGGAAGAGTTTAAATGGGAGAAACAACACTAGACAACTTTTGATGGAATCAAAGGTTACCTTTCTAAACCCCTTGTTTTAATGCCACCGCTGAAGGGTCGGCCACTCAAACTCTATCTATTAGTTGCAAAAGAGTCTATAGGATGCCTTTTGACACAAAATAATGCTGAAGGCCATGAGCAGGCTGTTTACTATTTGAGTAGAGTCCTAAATTCAGTAGAGACAAGGTATACATACAATCTACTGAAATCAGTTTGGCCTATACTTTGCATGTATGAAATGAGATATTACTTGATCAAGTCTCAAGGGTGTGTAGTCTCTCAAACTGACTTTATTATGAAATGGCACATCTGTTAATCTTTAATCATTGACAACCTAAAATGGTACCTGGTTTTCAGAGTTCACCTTGGTCTATTTTCCACATAAATCACTATAAGTGTGATTTAGCCAACTTACGGGCTGATCATCCTCTGGCCAGGAAATCAAACTCAAAAGTTGATGTGGAATTAAGGATATATGAAGCAGAAAGATGACCTTAGGTTCTAAGTTTGATGTCTTTAGTACGGAGAAATTTTGATGGAGTCGGGATAGTAATCATCTCATTAAAGGGATAAAGACTCAATTTATTCTTCAATTTCATTTCAAGTGCCCCAACAATCAAGCTGAATATAAGGCTTTAGTGATCGGCTTGAAGATCTTGATGGAACTTGGAGCACAAGAGGTACAAATTATTAGGGACTCTCAATTAGTGCTTCAACACCATCAAACATAGGGAATGCAAGTAGCTTATTGTCGTCTATTATTATACCGCTTCCCACTCAATTGTTAGATTCTTTTCATTATGTGGATTTCGAATATGTGCCTAGGGAATCTAATTGGGAGGCGGATGAGCTAGCAAAAGTAGCTTCAGGTGTGAAGATGAGCAAAGAATTGACTCATAAGCTCATTGTGATAGGAAAGAAGAATCACCTCTAATTAAAAGGGAACTTATTGTAGTCACACTATAGATGCAAAATGTCAGAGAGATTGGAGAATTAAGATCAAAGAACATTTAAGATCCTAATATATGTGTTCCCATAGGGTGAAAGCTCACCAAGAGAACTTTTGTCCTAATTGAAGGGAATTTTATAGAAAGGGACTTCCACGTGGGTCACCGTCGATGTGCCTATCCTTCCCAGACAACATGAAAGTGATGAAGTAAGTTCATGAAGGGGTCTGTGGAGCCCATCAAGTCAGGGTAAAAATGCGATGGTTGGACATGGTTATTTTTGGCCAACCATCCTAAGTGACTGCATCAATTACTCTAAGGGTTTCCAATAATGTAAAAAATATGGCAGCATACAGAAGATACTTGTTGTGGAACTCCACCACCTATGTAAGTCGGCCTTCAGAGGATGTGGAAGTAATCGGGAAAATCACCCATTTCACCAAAGGGACACAACTTCATCTTATTGCAAACTACTTCACTAAATAGGAGGTACACTAAGAAGGCAGAGTAGAAGGGATGTGATCCACCCATCATAAAGATCATCACAGTTTGAATTTCAGTCCATTATAATTCCACTAAGGCACTTGCGTTCACTAGGGATGAGATGACTTATTTTGACAAAGACTATGGCATTCAACTCATCAAATCCCCTCCCCTTTATGCTCAAGAAAATGGGTAGGCATAAGCTTCTAATAAGGTGTTGATAAGCATCCTAGAGAAGTT
The DNA here is from genome assembly GCA_016808115.1 of Tetrastigma voinierianum. Taxonomy (NCBI): domain Eukaryota; kingdom Viridiplantae; phylum Streptophyta; class Magnoliopsida; order Vitales; family Vitaceae; genus Tetrastigma; species Tetrastigma voinierianum. The sequence continues at coordinate 97,349 of JAEQBH010003022.1, forward strand.
GCTAGAGGACAATCCCAAAGATTGGCACAAAATTTTATCTAAGACCTTATGGGCTTGTAGAACTTCTAAAAGAGATTCTACAGGGGTAAGTCCTTACTCTCTAACATATTGATAGGATGCAGTGCTTCCAATGGAAGTGGTAGTTCCTTCTCTAAGAGTATCCAAGAAAAATGACCTTAACTTCGGTAACATGTTATCACACGATGATGGAACTCGAGGCATTGGATGGGAAAAGATTACAAGCACTTGATCACATCATGATCTTGAAAAAGAAGGTGGCTAGGGCCTATAATAAGCGGGTCAGAAGAAAGAGTTTTGAAGAAGGGGAGCTCGTTTGGAAGGTGGTGCTGCCCATCGGTGCTAAAGACAGAGAATTGGGGAATGCCTACTAGCTATCAAACTTTGAAGGGGAGCCACACAAAAGATTCATCAATGGGAAGTACCTCAAGAAATACTTTCCCATAATGTGGGAAATGCTAGATACTACCTAGAAAAACTAAGATGGGGAATGAAGGAAAAACAAGAAAAAATAGGTCTCATTGACCATTTTGTATTGGGGAAACTTAGTATTTAATTTAAGCGATAAAGTAGGTTGTTTTATCCATTCACTGCTCAAACCTTTTGTATCCCTCAATGTCATACTTTTTATACCCTGAATTGTTTCATGAATAAATAAAGTAGGTCCCATGACCACTTTAAACCTGGGGAAGTAGATAGTGATCTTTGATTGGAAGGTTAAGGTCGGCCTTACAATCCCTATTGATCCTAAATAAAGGTTTTTCCCCAATAATGAGTTTGTTGTGTTGTCATTTCTCCAAAGTAGGTTCCATGACCACTTTAGGATTGGAGAAATATGGGAGGACTTAATGATAAATTGGTTTCTACTACTGTATCTGGCCAACACATTAATTCCTCTCCAAGGGTGTCCTTTGCTCACTCTCCGGTAGGTCCTAAGGTTATTAAGGTCATTGGAGAAATAGTTATGAGACCAATTCCCATATAAGATTTGAGGTAGTAAAGTTGGCCTTTGGCCACTTCACCTAAAAAATACAAACTTCTTCAAGATTCCTGATTAGTGCCCAAATAGTGCTATTTTGAGCCCTATTCGAGATAGGTTTTGAGTGCTTTTTGTGCACTAATCGTATCACCTTGCCAATTGAGGTGTTCAGTCTACTTAGTATCTATGCTATTTCGTTATTTTGTTTATTTTGCAGGTTTTTGCATACCTTGGGAATCTAATATCGAGATGTGTCGGAACGATGAAGATTGAACTCCATTTATCAACCATCAAACAGTATCAAAATTCAATGAAGGAATGATGGCAAGGTGACTTAAAAATGGATGTGAGGCAGCAAAGTGAAAGTGCTGAAGAACAGTAACTCCAGAGTTTCTACCGGATTGCGAAATTTCGCAATCATAGCGAAATTCTCGCATCCTAGCGAAAAATTCGCAATCCTAGCGAAATTGGGAAATTTCGCTAGGCTAGCGAAATTTCGCTATGTAGCGAAAATCACTGTGCCTAGCGAAATTCTCCATTTTCTCTATCTCTGAAAATTTTCGCTAGGCTAGCGAAATTTCGCTAGCTAGCGAAATTCACTGTGCATAGCGAAATTTTGTGATTTCGCTATCTCAATGCATACAGTTAGCGAAATTTTCGCTACCTAGCGAAATTGTTCTATTTAGCGAAATCTCCTTGTCATCTTTGTGTAATTAATGCAAACCGACCTCATTTTGGTGTATTACTTCTTTGTCCCTTGTTTTAGCCAAAATGTTAGCTTTGTATTTTCATGTATTGGTGGTTTATAAAACCCTCTATAGTTTTTGTAACCCTAAGCACTTTTGGGAGCACACTGGAAGTAATTTTAGATGAATAAAATGCATTTTCTATTTAGGTTTGGTTTTCTTCTTCCTTCTTGAGTTAGGCTGCCAAACACTCTCTTGAGGATGATAACTCAAGAGATGCTTGGCTAAGCCCCTTTGAAGAGGAAGGTAGCTAGCTTGGTCAGGGGGGCAAGCTGTTGTCCCTATGTGTTAAATGCTGTGCAATCGTATTTATGGCCCCATCTTCAAACTAGGGTTGAATGATTACTTAATGTCGCTACTTTGGCGCACACTTACCATGCTTTAGGATACAAAGGCATACTTATTCCTAGATGTACGTTGTTCTTTAGATGGCTCATAAGCCACCAAAATAGATGTTGAATGTTAGGTTTCCAAACCGAGCGGGGTCAGAGATGCATGTTACCTGTTGACTCGGGGCCAGAGTGGATTCTAGGTTAGGCTTGCTAGTTAAACAAAGATCCGGTTATGCTTAATTATAGGTTGCTTGTCATAATGCGAGGATAAAACCCGAGGACACTTGTTTGCCCTATGTTATCAAGTTAGTGACCTAAATCTTCAAAGTTACCTTTTCACACTCCACTTTCAATTTTTACAATTGATCAGCAGTCAAGCAACTCACTATTTTTTTTGAAACAAATCCAAAAATCAAAATAAAAAGCCTCACCATTTTCAACACTGATGCAAGTCATTCCTAGGATGAAAACCCATCCCCGTGTTCGAATTCTAGACTAATTATAATCGCAAAGAGTTTGACTACCAAGCAGTAGGAGGAACTAGACTACAAATATCGTTGATTCCGTGATCACCCCACCGTAAGTACCTTAATCAAATGGTGCCAAGCACGGGGATGGTGCCAAACTACGTTTGATAAGTTGAAGTGTACTTGTGATCAACATCACAAGTGAAGATGACCTTTTTAGCCCTTTTTGAATTCCAGTTGCTATAACTACAAGTGTTCATCACTTGCGTGAATCGCACCGTTTTGCTTTTTTTTTTTACAAATACTTTCTTATTTTAGCTAACAATAACCCTTTTTCCAAGTTTGTTTTATGCTTATTTCTTCTTGTGTTTCAAGCCAGTAATGTGTTGAGTGCACCCACTCGGGAAAGAGAGACACTGTGTAGGATCGCAAAGAATCAGAGCACCAATTGGAACAAGCCGCTGAAAATCAGTGTGCCAATAGAGAATATGGATCCTCTACCCGAGGAACAATGTGAGTCACTAAAAATCCCAGCTGAACTAACAGCCTTACTGTGTCCATGAGGGATCACATACACCCTCCTAGGAGTTAGTGCCTCTTCCCGTATCATACTCCCGTCAAGATGGCGTTGAGGCTCCCATTTAGTACCTCTACTTCCCACTTTCTTACTTATGGAGAATGAAAATCCATACACACACATAAGGGATTTTGAGGAGGTTTGCACAACCTTTAAGGAAGGTATGATTGACATGGATTTGCTAAAGCTAAAAGCATTTCCATTGACCCTAAAGGACAAGGCTAAGATTTGGCTTTAACTCACCCTGCCTAGAACCATAAGAAATTGGGTTGAGTTGCAAGCAGAGTTTTTAAAAAAATTCTTCAGTGCCATAAGACCAACAATTTGAAGAGACAAATTTACACCTTTGCAGCTCAAGATGGTGAGAGGTTCTACCAGTGCTGGGATAGATTCATGGAGACCATTAGTGCTTGTCCACATCATGGTTTCGACACATGGATGCTTGTAAACCACTTCTATGGTGGTATGTCTCCTGCCATGAAGCAGCTTTTGGAAACTATGTGTGGGGGAGATTTTCTGAGCAAGCACCCTGATGAAGCCATGGATTTCTTGAATTATGTGGCTGAAACTTCCAAGGGTTGGGATGAACCAAACCCGAGAGAAATGGAAAAAATGAGGCCTTTAGCCAACCCTAGGAGTGGGATGTATGCACTGTCAGAGGATATAGAAATGAAGGCTAGAATTTCAACCTTATCTCTAGAAGGTGGAGGAGCTTGAAGGCAACTGGTTCCATGAAGTGTGTAGTGACTCCAAAAATCCTACACAGCTAATCCATGTACCAATTCTGCCACGCCCACCCTCAAGGACAAAGATCCTATGGCCCCTTCAGTGAAGGATTTGATGTCAGAATGTACAAATGCCGTAGGTCAATACAAGCCACCGCTACCTAGTGCCCCATATGGAAATACTTACAATTCCAATTGGAGGAATCACTCTAACCTCTCCTGGAAACCCAATCCCCTGCCTATGTACCCCCAAGTGCAAAACCACAGTTTGGTTCCACCTCTCAACCACAACAACCACCATCCTCTTCTCCTGTAGAACAAGCCATCCTAAATTTGAGTAAGGTGGTGGGCAACTTTGTGGAAGAACAAAAAGGGATCAATGCACAACTGACACAAAGGATTGATACTGTAGAGAGCACACTGAACAAGAGAATAGATGGGCTTGAGAGCAATCTTAACCAGAAAATTGACAACTTGTAGTATTCAATCACAAAGATCAATATTTCGAGGCACAGATATGGGTTGTCCCTTCCAACATTGCCAACTAAAGGGAGTCCATGAGGTGTGGTCTCGTCTAGTACCAGAATGATGAGGTGAAGGCTATAATCACCCCGAGTGGAAAAGAGGTTGATCAACCAATGCCAAAACCTGTTGAGGAAACCAGGAATGAAGTAGAAATGGAACCAGAACACATTTTCCTGAAAAAGGACTCAATGAAACACTGCATGCCACCTCCATTTCCACAGGTACTTAGAAGCAAGAAGAAGGCAATTCAGCAAGCAGGCATCCTAGAAGTCCTAAGGCAAGTGAAGGTTAACATACCTCTTTTGGACATCATTAAACAAGTCCCTGCTTATGCAAAGTTTTGAAGGATCTTGCATAATCAAAAGGGATCAGGGGCATTGAGAAGAAGGCATTTTAACCGAACAAGCCAAGCATAATCCAAAGCAAGAACCTAGTCAAATACAAGGATCTCCGATCTCCCACAATTTCATTAAATATTGGTGGAATTGTATAGACAAATCCTCCCTTGATCTAGGAGCCAAGCAGAACCCACTGGGTCGTATTCTCAGGTACAAGCGCTTAGGCCGTGTGAACTTAAACCTACCAATATCACACTATCATTACCGATAGATCTGAAGATCCCTAAGGGATAGTTGAGGATGTCTTAGTGAAAATAGACAAATTCATTACCCAAGAGATCTTGTAGTGCCTCGACATCGAGCCAATTCGCGACGAGCCCACCATTTCGCCAACTACCGGAAGACCATTTCGCGATCGCTAATGCAATCATCAATTGCCGGAATGGAGTCATGCAACTTACATTTGGCAACATGACATTGAACCGGACATATTCCACTGAACAATAAGTACAAGCCGGTATCGATGAAAATCAAATGATTAATGATGTGTGCTCGCAGTTAGGATGCGGTGGAAGTCAATGACCAAGAATTGCAGGATATAGCCAACCCAGAAAGGTATGTTTTGGTTTACATCACGCCCACCGCAGCTAATTACTCGGGCTCAAATTCAACTGAGAACAATTCAACAATGGGAAATTCAACACTGCTGAATTAGCTCAGTCACGCAGGCTGAGGGAGATCCTTCCTACCCCTCCTCAGCAATTTATAAAATCGAAATGATTTGGTGTTCTCCTACAAACCAAATTGTAGCCCAACAATTTTTTAATTTTGTTTTACTTTAGTCAATTTTAATAATTTCTAAGTATTTTTAGAAAGTTTCTTAACTTAGCAGCTTTCCATATTTAGTAACTTTGTTTATATATTATAGTATTTTATATTAAATTTTTAATTATAGTTTTATATAATAATTTTTATTATAATAATCTTTATTTTCTTACATTATTAATAATTAACCACTGAAATTGATTCATGTGGTGAAGTAGGTTTGGCCCAAATTGCCATAATAGCGAAATTGGTGGAAGTGACTTCGGCTGTCTTCGTGCCTATAAAGCAGAGGGCCGCCATTTAGTCACTTCATATTCTCCTCCCATAGCGGCCCTCGAGTCACCCGAGCCTCCATCGCCACCGCACTACTTCGCGCCAAGGTATCACGATCGGCTTTGGGTCATCATTGGCCGTTGCTCCGTACCGAAATGCTATTCCGCCCCGGCGACCTATAAACACCGCACCTTCCAGCCGCCACACTTCGCTTGCACTAACGCCCTTATTCATACCGCCGAGCCTAACCTCCAAAGAGCCGTGCCTCAAGCAAGATCGAAATTGTACGCCAGCCCCGCCCATAGCCACGCCATTTCTCGAGCACCACACAACCCCCGAGCCACACTTCGCAGCCGCGGCACCCTTCGCACGCATCCGGCCCCGGGTCCCCGCGCTGAGCTCCTGGCTCGCTTCCACCGCCCACCGTGACTCGCCTCGTCGCCAGCTGAGCCCCGATCAGCCTTGCAAGGCAATCGGTTTCATTTTCTATAAACGATTCCTTCCAAAGTGTCTTGGGTCGGAGTACAACTATGGTTCGCACTAGAGGTGGGTCCCGCCTTCGGCCTCGGGTCAGATTCAAAACCCCAAAGCGAGAGCAAGAGTCTCAGCCCAGCCCGGCCTGCACTCGTACCAACTCCAGCCCCCGAGGCGCCTCCGAGGAGCCCTGTGGATCCGGGGACCTGCATCAGATGCGGATGGGACCCCAGCCCTCACCAAAGGCTATAAACAGATCTGAGGGGTCTTGCCTTCCAAGCTGGGTTCAGACTTCAGTCTCGGTGAGTCATCCTCATCCAGGCCTCAGCCATCGCCAGCCGCATCCGCAACGGAGATGACATCTTCACCCGCTTGTCACCACCTCCAGATCAAAGAGGTCATATTTGTCTAGCACCCCCATTCCGGAATGTCGACTATACTCGAGGGACTTTCATCGAAGTCTTACTACAATAACCCTAAGATCGCACATCCCAGTTCAGTGGATTCGATGAGGGCCGACGAGCACTATTCCCCTCGTCGGCCCCTTCATGACCCCGAGGTGCTTTATTATCCCCAAGAAACTGGCAGCTCTATCACTCGATGACCTCCCGGGGAGACCGGGTCCGCTCAGCTTCGCCACCATGACTGTCTAGAGCACTTAGAGCGTGTACATCTCAAAGAGTGTTAGGGCCCGTATATACCCGTCGACCAATCTCGCAGGGTTATCGAGCTTGGGGCCCACCCACCTAATCTGAGATGGTTCGCATACCGGGCCCGGTGACACCACAACCGGGCTAAGAAAGCTTTTCAGGAGGCGCCCCGCCTCGATGTCATTGGAGCAGATCTATTTAGATCAAGCCCTTTTCCCGCCGCAAAGATTATGCAAGGCAATGGATGGGGGCCATCCTGGAGGCTCTTTACCGAATCTCAGAGGGATACTGGTTTAGTCCCTCTGAGCTGGTGATGACCTCCTTGATGCATTTTGAAGAAAAGGTCCACCGGAAGGGCCTGGCTCGAGCAGAGAGTCTTCCACTGCTGATGCCACGACTACTATGCCATGTCCTTGAGCACTTAGGTTTTCCGGAGGAGCCCCGAATAGAGAGGAGGATTCGATGCCCTCTTGTCCTGTCGTTAGAGCAAGCGATGGTGATGCCCATATCTTTCCTCCTCCAGCAGCAGGACCAGGAGGAGGTACAAGATCAGGTGGCCGAGGACTCCCACAAAGATGATATTCATGCCCCTGAGCCTGAGGTAGAGAGGAGTCCAGCTCCGCATATGTCCCCTCCGTCTCCTCCTCCACATTCTACATCCGTCGCAGCCGCAATTTCGACACTCGCCCATCCATACATCACATCATTCGCCGTGAGTATCGCCTATGCTACCGAGATAGCAAAGTGGATGGATGCGATCCGCTCATTAGCAATGTCGCAAAGACAGATCGAGGTTGGCTCAAGTATCACCCATGTCGAGCGCATTATGACTCACCTGGGTCTTCAAAGAGATGTTGCGGATCGGGAGAGTGGAGCCCACCACAAGAAGAAGGCTGAAATTTCGGGCTGGATGTATCGCGCCACAGCTGAATGCCATGCACTCCACCTCACCACCACAAAGCAGTTGAGGCTAGGTTTCTTTTTATGTTTTTGTACAGCTTTACGCATTAATAACTCCGCCTCGCTAATTTTGCAGGATTCATGTATTAGCCATAGTAGGCAAAGTGATATTTTTTTGTATGTTTAGCTTTTGATATGCATGTACTAGCCATTTTGGCTATATTAAAAGCTACAGTAGTTGTTATATACGTGATACACTTTGCATATCACTTCGTGCTCCCACTTCGTGTATCCAATTTTTGTTTTCAATTGGACAATTGAATTGCTTTAAATTGACAATTGAATTGCTTTAATTGGACAATTGAATTGCCTTTAATTGAAAAATTGAAACCTTGCATGTTACCTTAATGCTAGACCAATTCCATGTTTGAAGAAATTTTTGGTCAGTTGAAGTTCCATCATGCTCAACCTTGAATACTTCCCCTTTGAGCTAATTCACACACTGCACATCAGATTGTACCAATAGGTTATGAAATTGTTTGCCTCCTTTCACTTTGCATAGCAAGCCTTAGGCATGTTGGCAACCTAGGATAGGTTTGTATTACCCACATTTGAAGACCAATGTAGTCTTCCAAAAAGGAAAAGAAAAGAAAAAAAAAAAAAAAAAAAAAAAGAAAAGAAAATAAAGTCGTGACACTTTGCCTTGAAACCTCGAGCACTGGCCCGAGGGGTATATGGCGAAAGCCTTGAAGCCCGAAGGTCCCAAAAACCTTAATTGGTCGGGAGTCATCGACTTAGTGTTCGCTACACGGTGGACGGGGTGAAGCGATGTGTCAGAGGTGCCACTCAAGTCATCTGAGTCCGGGTGAAGCCCGTAGAGTTTGTACATGATCCTTTGGCTTGATGCCCTAAACCTTAATTGGTTGGGAGTCATCGGTAGACCCCCGTTACACGGACTTTGGTGAAATCGAGTTTTGAGCATTGCACCCTATAATGTATTTGAATAAAGAAAGAAGAGTGTAATTATCCCTATCTAGGTTGTTCAACAAACTTGGGCGCCATGCCGCCAAAGTGTTAGGTTGGGGAGGGACAATTTTGCAATTTATTGGTTTAACTGGTTACATAAAGAACTATTAGACTTTGTGGAAATTGCTGAGAATCATGGAACCAATATTGACCTAAAAATTGTTCTTGTATGGTTTTGGTTCTTTTATGTCGGTTTCCAAAATTGGTGTCAATTTTTCAATTTAAAGGTAATGTTTATTTGTATATACACCTTTTGAATCATAAACTTTTTGAAAATCACGCATGCATCTCCTTTTTTGTTTTCGTATCAAGCAAGGGACTAAAGTAAACGTCTGCTAGGGGTGGTGATTAGTGCCCAAATAGTGCTATTTTGAGCCCTATTCGAGATAGGTTTTGAGTGCTTTTTGTGCACTAATCGTATCAATTAAGCCAATTGAGGTGTTTAGGTCTACTTAGTATCACTTATGCCGTTTCGAGGTTATTTTTGTTTATTTTGCAGGTTTTTGCATACCTTGGGAATTCAATATCGAGATATGTGCTGAACCATGAAGATTGAACCCATTTATCAGCCATCAAACATATCAAAATTCAATGAAGGAATGATGGCAAGGTGATGAAAAATGGATGCAGTTGAGGTGCAGTGTGCAGAGCAGTGAAGAACAGGCAACCCAGGAAATTTCGTTGGGATTGCGAAAATTTCGCAATCATAGCGAAAATTTCGCAATGTAGCGAAAATCATTGTGCTTAGCGAAATTCTCCATTTTCGCTATCTCTAAATTTTCATGAATAAATTTCGCTTAGCTAGCGAAATTGAATTGCATAGCGAAATTTTGTGATTCGCTATTCATCGTACTCGCTTTAGGCTAGCGAAATTTTCGCTTACCTAGCGAAATTAAAAACTTCCCGCTCTATAAATCTCTCTTGGGCTCTCATCTTTGTGCAATTAATGCAAACCGACCTCATTTTGGTGTATTACTATTCCTTGTTTTAGCCAAAATGTTAGCTTCTCTTTACTACATCAGGAGCCTATATAAACCCCTATAGTTTTTGTAACCCTACAACTTCGGGGAGCACACTCAGAAGTACTTTACATTTTGAATAAAAGCCCGCAATTTTCATTTAGGGTTTGGTTTTCTCTTCTCTTTCCTCTTTCCCTTATTTTAGGCTACCAAACACCCCTCTCGAGGATGACAACTCAAGAGATGCTCGCTAAGCCCTTTCTTGAAGATAAGGTAGCTACTTGTCAGCGCTGCAGGTTGTCCTCATGTGTTAAAATGCTACGGTATTGTATTTATGGCCCCATCTTCAAACTAGGTTGAATATCACGAATCACACATCTTAGCCAATACTTACCATGCTTTAGGATACAAGGCATACTTGACTCCTAGATGTGTAATTAAGAAATTTTTAGATGGCCTTTGCAAGCCACGAAAATGATGTTTGAATGTTGTGGTTTCAAACTCCAAAGGGGTCAGATGCATGTTACCCAAGGTGTTGACTCAAATAGGAGTGGATTCTAGGGTTAGGTTTGCTAGTTAAACAAAGATCCTAAGTATGGCTTGGACTATAGGTTGCTTGTCATAATGCGAGGGATAAAACCCGAGGACAATTTGTTTGCCCTATGTTATCAAGTTAGTGACCCAAATCTTCAAAGTTACCTTTTCATACCCACTTTCGCTTTACACTGATCAAGAATAAACAATTCTACACCGTTTTCTTTTGAAACAACCAAAATCCAAATAAAAAGCTTCACCATTCAACAACATGTAAGTCATTCCTAGATGAAAACTCATCCTTGTTCGACCCTAGATCACTATATCAAGCAAAGAGAGTTTGACTACGGCAGTAGGAGGAACTTAGGACTACAAATATTGTTGATTCCGCATCACCCTACCGTGGCACGAATCAATTCCCTACTGATTCCCCAAGGAAGACTTCTTGACTATCTCAAGATTGGAGAAATAAGAGTGCAAATATCCGAGTTAAAAAGGTAGGCCTCTAAGCCATTGGATACACATTTTTCCTTAAACAGAGCAGAGCACCTAGACAAGTTCAAGAGAAGGTATCATAAGCATCCTTGAAAAAATAAACCCTTATGATAATTTGGAGTAAAGGAAAGTGGCATTATAGCTACTAAACATTCAAATGCAAGATTTCTAAAGAATTGAACTTATTACAATCATTACACCAAGTGACAGGTTGTTCCTAGTATAAAATGGAAAAAATTGCCAAGAAGAAGTAGAAGTCTCGTTCACGCAGCAGTTGTTTTATGCATTAAGAGGAAGTCGATTGAAAGACTAGTCTCTCAAGCCACTACTGACTTTAAGAAGTTGTTTGCCACAATGAAGGCTATTGCTTGTTGTATGTAAGAGGAAGTTAATTGAAAAAGCCGCCTCGGGTTGGTCAGACCTCAATTTTGCCTCAACACTTGGGTATTTATCCTATGGGTGTCACTCACCCATCGCTCATAACACCATTAGGCCCCTTAGGTTTAGTCTGCCTCTAGCCTCTGGTGGGCTTGTATGTGGTCCATTGAGTGCGTATTTAGTTCACTTTAGAGTGTCATCATGGCTTATTTTTTTAGTTATTGACATCGTGCTATAGGAAGCAAGTGGGTCGCCCCGAGGTTTTAGCTCAATCAAAGTTTATTAGAGTATGTCAAATTCGGAGCACTTGAGCTTGTTTCATCATATCTCCTTATCCGACCTCGCACTGTCCAATGCTTGTTTTGTTGAATTCCTTATTTGCCAAGGAGGTTTTTTGTAAATTTCATACTTTTTTCAACCGCTTGACTAATCGGTTTGACTGGGTTCATGTGTGCAAGTATACAACATCAAGTTGGTGATTTTGGTGAGCACTCCTCCTTGTTTCGATCATATCTCCCCTATCCCGAACTTGGAATGGTGCAATCGCTTTTTTTTGGTCTCCTTATTCTTCAGGAAACATTATATCAAAGTTTCATAACTTTCTCAACCGATGGACTGGGTCGGGAAGTCAGTTCAACCGCTAGTCGGGCTACTTGTGTGAGCGTTGTTTCTTGTGATTTTGGAGCCCAAATCGTGATATGGGTCGGGCCCATAAGCTCAAGCTCGACCACAAGGTATTGTGGGTCCATTTTGGGCCTTGGATTGTTGAGATGCAGCCCACTCATGAATCCATGGATACTAGGTAGAAGCAAGTCAAATCTTAAGAGATTCAAATTTGCATGGGAAATAAGGAGAGGAGTTAATGGGGAAGCTATTTCGAGACTGATTGGGCCCTTCCAAAGCTTGAAGGTGGAAAACACCAGGTAGGTTCAGATGCTGAGGTGAGAATCAGTATAAAAAGGGAGAGATCAAAGTGGAAGGGGATCTTGAAGGGACATTTTCTCGGGCCCAAACGCACGTCACGATTCGGCTTGATGCTTAGCTTGGTTTCTTTTCTGGTGGCTTTGTGGAAGAGGTAAGATATATACTCTGGCTCCACTATATTCTTTTAATAGACATTCCGATCAAATTTGAGGTTTTTCCTTAACTATTTGAGCCGCTTTCACGCTCATACGTGAGTTTGCCACGCTTCGCTTGGGCAGTTTGGGTAGTTTGGTTTATTTTGGTTGGTTCTCACTCATCCAAGCTGAGAATCGATTCACCGTTTATTTTTTAGATCTCTGACTAGGGAGTTTGTGACAAATTTTGAGAGCCTCTCTCAATGGTATGGACTGGTTGGGAAACCAGATTAGTCTGTTCATTAGGTTAGGTTTGCAGGAATGGCAGTTTGGGTAGTTTGGTTTTTTTTGGTTGGTTCTCACTCATCCGAGATGAGAATTGATCAGAGTTTATTTTTTTAGATTCCTGACTCTTTTAGGGATTTTTTCACAAATTTTGAGAGCCTCTCTCAATGGTATGGACTGGTTGGGAAACCAGATTAGTCGGTTCATTGGGTTAGGTTTGCAGGAACGGCAGTTTGGGTAGTTCGGTTGGTTTTTGTTGGTTCTCACTCATCCGAGCTGAGAATTAATCACCGTTTGTTGTGCTAGATTCCTGACTTTGTAAAGATGGTTCTGAAATTTTTTGAAATCTTTTCTCATCCGTCTGGACTGTTTGGGAAACCGAACCAACCGGTTCATTAGATTCAGTTTGCTGGAATGGCAGTTTGAGTAGTTTGCTTTGTTTGTGTTGGTTCTTGGTCATTCGGAGTCGGAATTGTACTCTGTTTGTCTTGTTGGATTCCTGAATTTCTAAGGAAGGTTCAAAAAGTTTTTGAAATCTTTTCTCAACCATCTGGACTGGTTGGGAAACCGAACCAGCCGGTTCATTGGGATAGGTTTTCCGGAACGGCAGTTTAGGTACTTTGCTTTGTTTGTATTGGTTTTTGGTCATTCGAAGTCGGAATTGCACTCCGTCTATTGTAATAGATTCCTGAGTATATGAAGGATGTTTTGACAAAGTTTCAGAATTTTTCTCAATCGTTTGGATTTTTTGAAAACCGATTCAACCGGTTGTGTATGACAGCTCATGGGCAGCCCCCTATTTTAGCATGTTTCAGTCCCGAATATATTATGGTGTGCTCTTAGTTTGCGCAGAACACCGTCGGCAGACTTTAGGGTCTGAGTTCAGTTTCGGTTTGAACAAAGTGGGGTAGTGGGCAATGTGGGATTTGTAAGTATGGTTTGTTTTGTGGGATTTTAAAGGGAATGTGTGCTAAAGTAAGCAAACCACTTACCTTCTTTCAGCATGCTTCCTTTCTTTTGGTATGGGATCCGATATTTGGTTTTAAATGCATAATATGTGATGTATTATTTACTTTTACCTATTCCTTGCTATGCATGGCTAGGGATCTCGAACATGCTTAGGCATTGGCCATTTGCACATTCATATGCGTACATGGTGTTTGGATTTTAACATTTGTGATGCATTTGAGCCTTTTAGTGACCTCTTACCTGGCGGCTTGGCTAGGGACCACGGGTATGTGCTTTAATGTTGGGTAATGAATTTCATATAGGTACTTTGTGTTTAGGTGCCATTCTTGCTATGTTTGTTGGCTAACCTTTGATGTAGCGCATGGCGGGAGATACGTCTGCGCCACATTGCCCACTTTGGTTGAGTGTTTTTAAGCATCTTTGGATACGATTAGGTTGGTCTTATCTAAGTTGTATGTTTAGCCTAGGACTCTTTGTCGGATCTGTGACCCATATGCTTCATGCCCAATTCACTAGTCTGGAATAGGAGTTAGGACTGGGGGGTGCTACCTCATGCATGGGTACCTTCCCAGATAAGTAATCGACCCGGACTAGAAATCTAGTTTTCGCAGGCCAGCTTTTTTCCATCTTTGGAGTCATTGGGGTTTTTGTTCTTGCCGGTTTCCCTTTATAAAATAACAACAAAGTGGCGACTCCAAGCGTCATCCTCGAGACGGATTTTTCTAAAATTAATCAATCCACACATTTTTTCCTTCCATTTAAAAAGAGAGTTGTAGGCGAGTGGATTGGGTAATGGTCACAAATTAGCGACTCCTTTGGGGATCGAACCCGAATCTGGTTTCATAAGAGGATCAAGCTTGAACTTGATTTGTGTATATTGGAGCACATGGTTCCATTGACTGATAGACTCTTAGGCTGCAAATAGTGATGAGTCGCCCACTCGGTTGGTATTTGGCATACAGCTTATGGTTTGTTTGTGCTTGTGTGTGTTCACATGTTAGTTCAAGCGTGCTTGCCCGTAGTTGATTTGGTACCTAGCTATATGTTTCTAGTTGGCATAAATGGATTTAGTTTATTGTGTATACTATGTGATAGGCTTGCTCTTTGCGCATGACTACCCTCACTCTTGCATGATTGTTTGATTTGTTTGTGTTTGTGGGGCACGTGTGTATCCCCTTACTTCTGAATCAGTCTTGATTACATTGTTCTCGTGATTGCTTATGTTGTTTGAGTCATTCCATTTGTGTATCGACCCATTAGGGGGTTTGGAATGGTCCCAACATAAAAATTTATATCGATGTAATAGAACCTTATGGAATGACGGATGTCCGACGATGAAGGCACAGCCTTAATAACTGCGGCCCCAGATTTCATGGATATTCGCATTGGCGGTGTGTCCTTGTGATTGTTGATTGATTATTGATTAGGATCTCGGGTTGTGTATCCTTGTGGGTACGGTTATATAGCCTTTTAGGACTTGCCTCTTCCCTTTGTTAGTTTCTGAGCCAACTTACCCCTAAGGTATTACCATGTCAAAATCTCGCTCCTGCATGTGGAGCCATTTATCAGATTAGACGCTAACATCAAATGTCAGCTCATTCCCTTAGAGGATTTCATTATGGGATTGCATACTGGATTGATTTCGGGATTGATAGTCACGGGGACTGACATCACTCTTTACTTCTTCCAGGATTATTGATTAAGGCGACCTGGGTTCAGAGCTTGGATTCGGATCGGAGGTGAGCTTGTTAGAGATTTGAATCCACCTGATCGATTAGAGCAGACATGTGAATCCTTAGAGATATGGACTCTCGGTCTATTCTTGTCGACGGTAGTTGGGATTGCGATACCATGGCATCTCTCACAGGGATGTTATATTGGGGCTGGAGACCGGAGGATTGATGGGCATCGAGGCTGACCATTGCCAAATTCGGAGCACGGAGCATGACTCTCCCAGCCTCCCCCACCACCACCATCATCTGGACCTGGTCTGACGGGACTACCACAGTTCCACATCCGCCCACCGCGCTGTCGTATCTGGACCCAGCATGCAATGAGGACTATACATTCGCCTGCACCCATGCTGCTTGGTTGTCGGTAGCGAGTTGGAACTTGTTCTACATGAAGTCGGGCCCGAGACCATACCACGTTCTATTGTGACCCTTGCGCGATTATTGATGACACCGAGCCGTATGAAAGGATTGACGAGAGGATCAGTCTTTGCATGTTTCGAGTGGAGTTATAGGTTGGGACCGGATATGATGACCTTCGGTGGCAGCCTTGCCGATTGAGTTTCGCATGGGACATTGAGAATATCTTGGGATAAAGATTGCCCCAGTATTCCTTGCAGGTATACAACGCTATTATGCGCGGGCATGAGTGGATGAGGCCGCAGTTTGTATACTTTTTCCTCATCGGTGGTGCGGCTCGGCGTTGGTTTCACATCATTGGACCCTTCGAGGCGTAGGACATGGGCTGATTTGGGAAAGGAATTTATCAAACAATATTCTTTTAATACTATAGTGGACGTATCCCGGAGGGAGTTAGAGCCCTGATGATAGGATAAGGTCGATCACTTCATTTATCTCCCAGATGGAGGAGAAGATAGCCTGATTATAGATAGACCCTCACGGCCGCGATCGGTCGACATGATTATGCGCAGTCTTGATAGCTTTGCTAGTTATCTCGTGGGTTTCCAGCGAACGGACTTTGGATCGCATTGGTTCGAGGGCCTACATGGCATTGTTAGGGAGGCATATCCCCACAGGATTATGGGCGGACTCTTCCCGCTTGGACTGGGAAGAGCCGGTCGGGACCCGGACATCGAGATGTTGGAGCCATTGGCATGACGGGGGACCTGAGGTCCCACGTTACCCTCTGTTTGACGGTTTCGATCCTCCTTACCCGGATGATAGGGCGGGGTCGGTGGACCATCTACTCCTTTCGAGGCCGGTTGGAGCTACTTTCCCTACATCATCCACGGCGGCCGATTATATGCTGATTGCCTCGGAGGCCCTTGTCTGATACCATCAGCGGTATAGAGCATCGCCTCCGTCGGCCGAATTTAGGTTACCTGACTTCGGAATGCCAGCGGTAGAGCATTTCAAGATTGGTTGAAGGGGTTTGATTGTTCCGGCTACCACACAGACCACCACACTTCTGACTACCCGCTTTGGATTAGGACGGATCTTCAACGTGCTTATCATCGAAGTTAGTCATAATCTGAACCAAATTGTCTTCCTGCCTTCAAGCATGTGTCGAGGACTTGATTGATCGAGGTTTGGTTGATTTAGGGCGTCGCCCGTGACTACGAGACCCGCCCACCCACTCACTTGACACTAGGGCGTACCTCCGCCCCAGAAGTGTGTTTGATTAGTATTCGGGATATGAGATAATCATGATGGGATGGGATGGAGGCTCACCATTGTCCGGTTTGTATCTGAGCTTCGAGTTTGGAGTGTATACACCCGGGGTCGTGAGTCTCGATTCGTTTAGATTGACTCAGATGATGTTCCCAAACGAGGCAGCCAATGTCGTAGGTATACTTAGTATGTTCCTCCCATGACACCTTTCATTCTGTTGCACGAAGGGGGTATGGGCGATACATAGAATGTTCATATTCTGGTGGGAAGGTAGCTTCATTTACACGGTGATAAGACCTTTTGCTGGCATTGATGCTAGAGATGAGACTCAGAGGGAAGATGATGAAATTTCGCCCGGTGCGCACCTTTCGAGGCAGCATTTCCATTTAGAGCTTATTGGCCTCATCAACACACGTAGAATCGTTGATCGGGGCTCTTAATTCGGAATGGGTTGACCTTTACTACCACCCCCGAGGGACTGATCCACTTTCTAACAGCGGATAGGGCTACATGCACTTAACATTTATATGTGATGATTTACCACACGAGGGATTAAGCCGTATTGTTACCATTCGTGATGTTGGTTGTTCGGTGGAAGGTGCCATCGGTCTTATTTGAACGACGGCTCAGCCACTGCTTGTTTGTCCTTTGGTTACTCTTATTGCTTTGGATTTCGCGTCCGTTTTGGGCCGTCCACACGGTGATGAACATGATGGGACTCGGATGGCCGGAGTTTTGGAGTGCGCTCGACACACACACATGTCGCGGTGGTCGGGTCATATACTCCGTACTCTTTCGGGTTTGAGGATCGATCGTGCGCAACCTACTTCTTAGTACCCTTGGATTCATGGGCGGGTGATATACATCTTTCCCTTCATCGAAGGTAGAAGTTCATACATGAGGGCGCATTATCACGTCTGATCGATATAAGATGTTATTACTTCCTGAACGGTCTTTACGGATCGACCCTGATGAGGATGACCTACATTTGGCCAGTTTGCATTCGTGAAGTTCAGGTTTGTTAGCCTAGAAGGATGGCCATGAGGGCGTAGTACAGTGTCATTCGACCGGTCTGATGTAACTTTGGTGCTTAGCATGATGAGGCATATCTTATATACGGTTTGGGATTAGGTCGCCACCCGGGGGCGCGAGTTTCTTGTCTGAGTTGATCATGACATATCTTATGGGTTGGGTTACATCGACGGCTGATGATGCGCGACACGTGGCATGGCTAATGAAGGTGAGAGCTCGTGTTGGCGTTCCGTTTGATTATCGCGCGCCCTTTCGATTGGTTGGCTGTTTTACGGAGAGGATCGGGTGCACCAGCACGGGAGGGAGTTGACCATGTTTCAAAGATGGGAGATTAGGCATTGACGTACCACAGGTCAGTTGTTTGAATTAAGAGACCACGAAGCCACTCGAGTAAATGTGATTGCACCAAATCGCGGATAGAGCCGATTGTTTCCATGTGCTTTCCTTAAGAGATCACTGACTATGATCTACCTATGGATTTAGGGGATGAGGCAGTGGGTGCTCTTCGATACCTATGGGCCAGGATGGACATGATCGATGTAGTTTCCTTGTCTGACCCAGCGTGGGTGGTCTGCCTCTAAACATGTTTTGGAGTTTTATGATTGATTCGATCTTTGTGACACTTTGGCGCTTGCGATGGCCTTGATAGACATGATCGGCTAGTTGCGTGCGGATGTTTCCCCACCCGGGCCCCGTTCGCTTTTGATGTGTTTGGAATTTCTATGCGAGTTTGATGATGATGGGCTTGTTACTCGCATTATTATAATGATCTGTTTATGTTGAGGTGCATCAGGCTACGTGGACCCACCTCTTTCTTTGTTGCTATGTCGGGTTTATCGCGCAACTGATGACATTTACGATGGTAATAATGACATGAGTATTTTAGTATTAAACGTATCCTGACATTTTCCTTTGATTGCACCGCGCGACTCGCAGCACATGTATACGATGTTAATGATATGGGAGACATAGATGACCCACTAGATGGCCAGTCAAAATCTAATTATTATACAGAGGACAGGAAAGTTACACTTGTTTATGATAGCACAGAGTTGATAGATTTTGGTGTACCAGATCAGCCCAGAGAGATTAGGATTGGCACTTCCCGCATCTCGATGAGGAAAATTAAATTGATTGGTGCTGGAACCGTACGGATGTATTGCATGGTGCATTATGAGGACACGGGCCTTGACCGCATAGTTGACATCCACTGCTATTTTGCCACATCTTTAGGCCGGGTTAAGTAGAAGTGAGGGAGGTACACCGCCCGATGGGTCTGCGGGTTAAGGAAAGGGTCGGAAGCAACCGTGTTGGCTTCTTGTCGATGGTTGAGTATCTGAATGGGTGGTAATGTAGTCCCTATTCCCAAGGATGGCAAGGTTAAGAGTTTGTGTTGACTTTCGAGATTTGAATAAAATTTGGCTCCCAAGATCATTTTCCCTCCCACACATTGATATGTTAGTTAGCCCAGTCTTACAGGGGCGCACATGTTGTCCTTGTGGATGGAGTGCTTTTGGGTATGTCGGATTTTGATGGCTCGGAAGGATGTGGAAGACTTCCTTCATCCTTGAATGGGGTACTTGCGCTCAGGGTTATGCCGTTTTGGGTTGAAAATCACGAGGGCCTATCGAGAGGCGTACTACTCTATTCCATGATATGATGCATAAAGATGTTGAGGTATACGTCGGATGACATGATAGTGAAATCGAGGCGGGGCGGATCACTTAGCGACCTTACGAGATTCTTTGAGAGGGATCGAACTGATTCGGATTGAGATTGAGATCGAAGTGCCTTTAAGGGTGTTAACCTACGGGAAGTGATGGAGTCACATTGTTAGTGGCGGTATGAGGGTTGATCGGAAAAGACCCGAGCCGTACTTGACATGCAGACTCAGGGGGCTGAGAAAGAGATCGGCGAGGAGGCTTTCTAGGCAGAATACAATACATCGGTCGTTTCATTGCTAGACTAACGGGGACATATGCGAGGCACATCTTTCGTCTTCGAGGAAGAACCGACCCTACGGTTTGGAGCCAGTGATTGCCGTACTTTTTGAGAGATTGGGTGTTTACTCCCCCCCCGAGTTTAGTGCCTCCATG
>JAEQBH010003023.1:0-119394 GCA_016808115.1 Tetrastigma voinierianum
CCGTTTTACCCTTTTTCAGAAAATTGGAATTTTTCAGGGTTTCACACTCTTCCCCCCTTAAAAGAATTTCGTCCTGAAATTACACACACATACACATCACTCACATGCATGTGAAACCTTATACAACTCCAAGACCATGTCGGGTATGATAACCGACCTAAGGTCACAATCACTGACAACCCAATGGGTTGTCAACTCATCTATGTCAAGAATGACATCATAACCCGATATGTCTACCATATCTGACCAACTCTCACCCTAGATCCTAGAGGAGAATTTTCCCATACAATGATTTCCTGGGAGGCTCAACCTTCTTAAGCCCAAACTCGAAGAAGGTCGATCCTCCTTCCTCTTCCCACTGCAGACTGCAGATCCTAAATTGTTTACAGGCGTCCTCCATCTCTCTACGGCCAAAGTTGTCCATGTCCTGTAGGTGGAGGCCCACAATTCGCCTCCGATCGACAACTTCAAATTCACCAAATCTCCCGACTCGCCATATCCGGCCACATGGTCATCACCAAACGTGCCAACTTAGTGAATCGCCATGCACTAATTGGCTGTCATCGCTCCCGCCAGCCTATGAACTCTAAGGCCTTTGTATTGTTCAGCGCGTTCTAAAAATACTGGTCAGAAGTGATTCATGGAACTCACCCAAGTCATTGCCTTTATATCCCTAGAGAATCTTTAACATAGTCCCACCACACTTGGGACTCACCTCAGCTAGAATGCGCCTAGCTCGATTCGGGTCGATCGGAGGTAATATCCAGGCTCCAATACCTTCACCTCCGAACCAATGGTCTCGCCACTATCGGATTCTCCCTGTAAACGCCTGGAGGATGATGTGACAAACTGTGGAGGTTATCATACCTCCTGATCTTCACCGTACCGCATCAGTCTGCAATGGCAAAGCAATTGGCGAACCCCAACGCCTCAAGAAAGGTCCGGGTCAACTGTGTGAAGGCCTGGTCGACACCTCATGGACGAATTCTACATCCTCAAATTTCTGACTTGCCATCTACACATGTCAAATGGCAACAAACTTTATTTAATCTTATCTCAGTCTAACTAGTAATGCACATGCTAATTACTAATAGACTTAACAACCATGAATTGACCCGTTCATCACCTTTTTCCTTAGTGGTGCTACTTGCCAACCACTCATTTTATTTATTTCAATAAAATTCAAAGCTTTCATGTCCATTTCATTTTCCGAACTCCTAAGGTTATGGTTCCTAACCTTAGCATCCACCTTTTTCCATATTACTATGACATGTATAATTTTCCCATGCAATAACCATGCAAGAATCATATTTCCCCATATACATCATATCGTATATGTTCTCTGCAATTTGAACACAATCACACAATCACAAACACGGAATACACATTCGAATTCACAACTAAACATACAATTCATGCATGCGTTGGTCTAACCGTCCTATAGAATTCCTAGGTATTCATGTACCTAAACCCGATACCAAGCTATGACACTAGTATCAATTTCAATCGCACAAAGAATGGCCTAAGCCTATGTCCCCGGGCCTAGGTAATCGCATACCCAAGCTCCGATACCAAGCAAAGGACGCCTAAAACCGGGTCCGTTGACAACCCGTCAACTCCACGGGACACTGTGGATGTCGAAGCTACCCGGTCTTCACTACCTAAAATCGGCAGTATCCTTGTACGGGGCTCACCCAAGATACAACTTGTCCTAATAATCATCACAACACCACAAGGTCTATATGAAAAATAATGGCCACTGGCCCCGTATCATCAAACATATAAGTCATGACTATAAAACCATAGTTCATAAGAGTTTAAATTACATCACCTGCGAGGTAAATAATGAACCATATATATTTACATAAATATATATTAAAGCCAACCGGCTTTCTTCATATGTGCGGTCCCGAATTTAGGGTCATCCGTCTCAGACCGACCAGACCAAAGGGTAGACTTAATGACGGAAGAGCAAAGCCTAGTAGTGATAATCTCCTGCGCTACTCCCACCTAAGTGCACATGCAATGGTCGCGATAATCAAACACACATCCAAGTGCAAATATTACATGTTCACCGAATGTCTACATGCTACGGTCGAGACTCGACTACCATGCCCCATGTACCGGAAGCTCATCGCTCCATCACTCAATATGTCATTGAGGATATCCAGTCACTTCACCACTTGCCTCACATGCATACGCCAATCGACAACCGTCACCGGTATTACCAATGACCCATCGAAATTCTCACCGCTTCCATTACCCAATACAAGTGTCACCGGCAACAACCCAAGTCAATCCCAACTCCAACACAACCCAAGTCTATGTGATAAACATGACCGCAGGCCTTCGGGGCAACTTTCGAGTGATACCGTTGTGTCTTACACCCATGTAACTCGCGATATCGCGTCTCTTACACTCATACGCCTCGAGTTCTCATTGACTCCCTCAAACATGCATTCTGTCATGAATGAAAACCATTTCCAAACAAAGGTATTTGTTTTTAACCGTGGACAACCCTCCGATATAACAAGGATGCATCTGATAATCTATCTTCAGGACAACTCCTCCGAGTGTATATCAATCGGGCATTCCAACTATTGATATTATACGTGACAACCCTCCGATGGTATCAATCGGGGGCAGACTGACGATTGATATTATATGGACAACCCTCCGATGCTGTAGTGGACACCGCTACAATATTGTTGGTCAATCCTTAGAACAATTTTCCAAGAAACCACCCATGCACTCAATTCCTATCGTTTGGGTGCCCTGCATATGAAATGCAATGAGCCATTTTCATTTTCTAACCTCAAGGCGACTCATTTGGACGTTGTCTTATTAGTTTGAAAGCCCACTAATCACCACCCACACCTGTTGATCCACAACTACAACAACACACACCATCAAACACCTAACACAGTTGTTTGTGACGCCTCAACCTGGGTCCGTTGACTACCGCTAACCTGGTGGAATAATATGGATGCTCCGTTACCCGACGCCACTGGGAAACGGCAGTCTCCTTTGTACGGAGCTCTACCCAAATGCACACCTATGAAACCTGTCCCAAACAATCCAATATAATCACAACATGAGTAAAACGGCCACTTTGGCCCATAAACAATACCCATAAAACATACCAACTATGAATCCCACTATATCCAATAGTTCTAAGAGTTCAAATGTTTTACTCTTATACAACACATATATTAAAATTAGAGAATTCTAATATTATGTATAAATCATCAAAGCCACAACCCTATTTCTTCACAACCTTACTTGTGATACTTCTCCTCGTGACACTCCCCGCACTTCAGAAATAGTATCCTCCGACAAGGTAAGCTAATGCTCAAGAGTGGGGCTACTCCACCTGTCAAAGGTAATGCTCTAAAATAAACACATTCAAGCAAATGCATGATCCTACTTGAATAACTAACTGATCATCTCGCACCGAGTCCCTATCGACTTCACACTCGCCAAGCCTCGTATGAGAATTATTATGTTATTTTTATGTTTCAGGACAACCCTCCGATGTGTATATATATCAATCAATGCCTCCGACGCATTGATATTATGTAATGATTCACCGACATATATCAATCGGGTCGCTCCGTAATTTATCGATACTTAAGATGGACTACCTCCGATAATTAACATTTTGTGACAACCTCCAACCATTTTCTGACTCACTTCATGCACTCAATTTCTATATCATCCTAGGGTGTTTCCGCATATGAATGCATGACAATCTAATACAAGCTTCATATCACATGCAATATATAAACATGCATTATTCACATAATTCAAATCACACAATCAAGTCATGTACTTCACATCTTACACCAAAAATTAGCTCACTTGGTGGCTAATGATCAAACACGGGCACAATTCAACTTGAATTACTCGACCAAACACATTTTCAAGATAAAATATATTTTGTGAACACTATTTCCTGAATAGTGAAACCCCTAAGCATTATTCCCTAAAAATCACTAACGTCTGCTCACTGGTAACTTGTGTTTCACTGGCCATTCTCTACCATTCCAATCAATACATGATTTATCACACAATTTGTGAAATAAACACCAAATACCCTCACTCGCCACACTGGACATTTTGGATTCAATAAATTCAATTCTATTCCAGTTAGACTGATCAAATGGCCGCTCAAGGCCTCAAGCTAACTGAACATTGAAAACACTTAAATTAAGTGTAAAACCTAAGTAGGGAGAAACTCCTACCAAGGAGTTTGTCTAAACTCCCAACCATGATCTACTCGAAGCCCTCTCAAGCAGAGTGTTCTTCTCGTCCGACGACTATGTATCAGCCGATTGCCCGATATTCTAGGAGAGAGAAGCTTGAGGTTCTCTCTAAAACCTCCATTTGCAACCTTCTTCAGAACTTTTCCTTCCCCATTTCAGTTTCCTTTGATTTTATTAGTGACAAACACTATACACATTTTGTCCTATTAACTTATACTTCAAAAATGACGTTTACGCTATTCTTTTCCTGGGCTGACATTCTATACTATCTCGGCCTTCCATTTCCATCATTTCTCTACTCATGCCACTTATGGCATATGAGGCACGTGGTATATGACTCTCGGGTCGTTGAGATTAAAAATCGCTTTACTGCACCGAATCGCAGATGCCTCGAAAATGTGTAAATTCGATCGTCTTAATTCACGAAATTCAACGTATAGCTAGATTTCCTCGTGAGACGAAATTGTGCAATCCAAGCCACATTCGAGATCGTGGAGAATAAATTACGATTTTTTAACCGAATTACGACACGTAACTTAAATGTACTTAACATTTTTCCGTAAATCGAATTTCTGCCCTACATTCTCCAAGGGATTTCATCCAAATCGCACAATCACATCACTCACATGAATATGCAACATGCACTCTACCATGCATGTAAACTTGTCATTTAAATGCTAAACGACTAAACCACGTACCTTCATCCCTAAACAAGAAGGGATAGGTGGCCCGCATTGCGGTCCCTCGCTCCCACGCCGATCACCCATAGTGCCATAAGACTCACTAGCCTTCGCAAAAATTTGCGTCAAGAAACCCACGATCACGGCTATCCAAAATGCACACCGTCCCTCCTCAAAAGTTCCATCCGTGTCAACTATTAATCCGCCCTTAATCCACCACATGAGTCGGATTCGAAAAAGATACTTCCGAGCATGCAGACGTTGAAATACCTCGTGGACACCTATCATAATCGGGCGCAACGCCAACCGGTAATGCCATCAGTTGCTTATCCTCTCGAGTATCTCAAGGTCCAATAACCGGCGATAACTTCCGTGCTTGGTTTAACCCGACCACTCCCTATTAGGCATCACCTTCAAGAAAGACATGATCCCTGTACCGAACTCTAAGGGTCGACACGCACATCAGACAACTTTCTGCACGGGCCTCGAAGTCGCGGAGAAGACGTTGTCGTATCGCTTCACCTTCTCGGAGGTGTCTCTAATCAAATCGTGACCATGATGGAGCTCTCTCCCACCCGGTCCAACATAACTGACCTGGCATGGCTTCCATACAATGCCTCATGTAAAGATCCAGATAATTGGCCTGATAACTCGTTGTCAGGAAGTGAATCTGGCCGCGTGAGTGCTCTTCCCAGCCACCCTTATGATCCAGAGACGATGCTCGCAAAGATGTCCCTCTAACACTTCAGATAGTCCTCCCTGGGATCACCATCCTGCCTGAGGGTGGAAAGTCAGATCACATCGTCACCAGCAGGTCTATATCGCCTTTGAAACTCTTCCAAAAGTGCGCCAGAACCTCAGTCCCTATCCACACCATGGATACCGTACTCCATGTAGCCTGACTATCTCTCGATCGCACAACCGTTGTAATCTCTCCATGGCGGGCGGTCATCCGCACTCAGCTAGAAAATGTGCCGACTTCGTGAGCCTGGCCCACTATCACCCATACCGTAGCTTATCACAGCTCTGCGGGAAAGCAACACAAAGTCCATCGTGACGTGCCCCCACTTCCACTCACCTCTAATGGTCAAGTAGCCTTGCTAGCTTCTGTGCTCACTTAACTCATCGACATGTAGGAGACATCGTCGAACAGTCCCCACGTGTCTCTTCATCCCACTAATAGGGTACCGCGACGGCGATCCTAAGACATCTGCCACCGATTTATCGGAAATCGAGAGCGCTGAAACTCCCGAGAATCCCTCTCAAATCGGTCAACTGGTGAATCCACTCACCGCTTCCATCATGATCACTGGTCTCGCAACGCCAGCCTCAAGCACCGCACGACTGCATCGTCCCCCCATTGACACTATCTCAAGGTCCCACATCACTCAATCATCAGAGATCAGCTACTCAATCTCTAATGTACTCGAGTCTCCGTCATGTAATCAGAGCTCCAAACCCGTCTCCACGGCCTCGAGCATCCGCCACCCGAGAAGTTATACTTCAGCCAACGCTCCCCGTGACTCGACCGAAAGTGCATCAACCACCACATCATTTTACCAGATGCAATGCAAAGTAAACCGCAATCCTCTGTGAACTCCATCCATCTTAAGGCTTCATATTGAGGTCCGTCGCACAAAATATACTTCAACTTTTATGGTCCAGTACACCTCGAACTCCTCGCCAGATAAGTAAAGGGCGCCCAAATTCAAGGCGAAGATCACGCCGCTAACTCCATGTCGTAGCGGGTAATTTCGCCGTGATTCTTCAACTGATTTAGAACTATAAGCTACACCACTGATCGCATCAAACACATCCCAATCCGCCCCTCGAGGTACCATGCCAATAAGACCGTGGTACCTCCCCGTCCTCGTCCGGACTCATCAAGATGGGAGCTTCAGTCGATCGACACTCCCGATGCCGCACCATGTGTCCCAAAATCACCCAAAGAAGCCATAACTGACTCCATCGAATTTACGTGACAAATTGATGGTCTCAACAACTATAAACGATCCTCAAGTGATACTCATGCTCCCACTGACGAGTAGACTAAGATGTCATCCATGAAGACTACGACAAACCGATTCAAATAGGTCGAATATCCCATACGAGATCCATGAATGCTTCTAGCGATTCGCAATCCAAAGGGAACACCGAACCTCAAAGTGCCTTACAACGTCCCAAACGCTGTCTTAGGTATATCCAGAGTCCCTAACCCTCAGTCGATGGTAAGAAGTGCGGTTAGTCTATCTTAGAGTAGACTGTGCCTTCTCAACTGGACAAACAAATAGTCAATTCCTAAGAATGGGTACCGATTCGATCGTAACTCGCTCAACTGTTTATAGTCAATGCACAATCGAAGGGCTGGTCCTTCTTCTTGTAAATGTAAATCGTAGCACTTACGGTGAAGTGTTTCTGCCTTATGAACTCGCCCAAAGAGTTCAGAATGACTCAGTTCCCGCAACTCAATCGGTGCCATCCCATGCAAGAGTCATGCAGATGGGTGAAGTACCGTGGTGTAACTCGATACCAAAGTCTACTACCCTCTTGTGGAGGCAGTCCGTAGCTCATCCGAAAACATCCATACCGCATACTACCGAGGTAGATCTAAGTCCGGCCCTCTCGTTTCTTAAGGTAAGGCTCATTTAGCCAACCCGCCAACCGGCCCCCGACACCGGACTCAGATAATCGCTCGGGGCAAATGTCATGCTTGTCTCCGGAATACCGCACGAGTACCGTCCCAGCAACCATACTCACAATCGATAACGACCTCAAGTCGTCACTAATCCATCCCGTGATGACATCAAACCTTCGATCCTCAGTCCACCGTGAGTGTAGTCCGAGATCTCCAACTCACAACCGCGATATATCATCCATTCTCGCCCTAACCTTTAGTAACCACGGTCTTAAGCATTCAACCTCTAAGCCCAACTCTATCACAACTGATGCAACGATGAATGAATGCGAAGCACCATAATCAAATAACACTCTTGCCCATAGGCGAGATAGCAAAACGCATTCTATATAACTAGTCGACCACACTCACTGGCGGTAGATGGATAGACATGCCCCCGAACCCCCGATGTCCCCGCCCTCAGGCCTGCCCTTCGCTCTACCCATATCGCCTTCTGGGCCCATTTTGAAATGTGAGGTGCCCGCGTAGCTCGAACCGAGACTGCCTCTTCGCCTCAGATCGCCGCTGAGAAACCCATCGTATCCTCCCTGCCTCAAGCATCGACGGACTGCGGGTTGCCCCAAAAACTCCTGATCCTCGTCTGGGCAATCCTCAGTGTGTCCAGTCGCCGACAATGGTAAAGACACTAAGATCCGTCTCGGGCCGACCAACTTCATCTCGTCTCGCCCGATGGCCACGACTGGGACCCGCCAACTAAGTCATTTCTTCTCGAATCGGAAGCATCGACCGTCTTCTCTGTTACTAACACTACATCCCGGTAGTGCTCCGAAAGATCCTCTATCTTCTACGGTCAAGGTCGTCCCAACCATGTGGAATCCATATCCCGTAGACTAAGTCCTATACAACCTCACCCGAATGGACAACTTCACCCATTCCTAATCTTCTCACCTCGGCCTATGGGCCACTTAATCATCGCTGAATCTCCGCTAACTCTGAATCTAGCCACCCAGTCCACTACAAACATCGCCCTCGTCTCACTTCTAGAACTCCCGAGCCTTCGCATGCCTCAGCCTCTAGAGTGTACTTCACCCATGAACACTAAACTCCCGCCCATGTCATAACCTTTGCTCTAGAAGTCCTGGCCCATCTCCACCTCATACTGGCCTCGCTCTAGCCGAATGCAATTTAACCCGATCCCGGTCGTATCGGCTGTGATTCCATACTCAAGACGCTTCGATCCGCATAAAACCAATGCCCGCCCCATCTGCCCCTCCCCCGTGAATACCTGAGGATGGTGCTACTAAACCGGAGGTTACTAGACCTTCCCGATCACCGTCATGCTAGTCTCAGCGATAGCAAAATTACGCAACACTCCACAAAATTCTACAAAGGCCTATCGATCAAATACCTACGGCCGGTCAAATGCTCTGTATCGACTGGCACTCATGACGCCCCTATTCTCGTCCCTACTAGCCATCTACACAATTAAAATGTGGTACAAATAATGCAAGATTCGAAGGCAGGAAACAGCAATTGAGACTTCTTGAATCATACATAAAATCAGATATATATCAAGTCTCAAGATTTATAAGCAATGGCAATCATTTATACATTTTAACATTTTTTTCAACAAAATTTCATTTTGAAAATTCTTTTATTTTTCAAAATTTTATCTCGATTTGATTTGATTTGATTTTGATTTACTTTATTTTATTTATTTATTTTTCTAAAAATTCAGATTTAACAAGCAGTTCATGAACCGTTCACGAACAATGTCAAAATCGACCAAGAACAAGATCGAGTCAAACCGGGTCAAACAGTCGAGTGCACCAGTGCACGTACTGCTGGCCAAGAAGAAGCCCAGCCGCAGTTCAGCCTCCCGCGGCCGCCGCCGCGCGCCCTATGCGCCCCGCCACAAGCCTCGCGCCACTGGGCGGCCGCCGCCGCTCGGCCTCGCGCCGCGCCCCGCCTCATACGAATCGCTTCGCGCACTCGCGCACACGCCCATCGGCTCACCTGGGCCATCGCTTCCAAGGCCTCAACGCCTAGCGCTCGCTCACGCCGTCATACTACTATACCAAGGCGCCAATACTGGCCAAATGCAGTCAGGCTCCAAGGATCAGATAATACGCCCATGCTCCTGCTTCGCCACATTAAAGAATCATTAGGACATGATACATTACCACTGGGTTATCCCCAACATAATACAATAAGTGTATTGCGACACAAACAACTCTCAAGCCTTCTTCTTTGCAATACAAAAATTGTATTGTAATAAAATTTTCAACACCCACTCAACTAGCAATACACTTCATACTGCAATACAAACTTACCCAACCTGTAATACAATCCTGTGTATTGCAATACAATTCCCAAATTACCACCCTCTCCGCACAATTCTGGGGACTTGCAATACAATTTTTTTTTTTCATAACATAACCGATTCTCAAAGTAATTTTTTTTCATTTCTTTGTTCCACTATTTCCAAGAATGGAAAATCATCAAAATTATTTTTTTCTATTATTATTTTTATTATTATTTCATTTTCCACAATACTCAAATAAATTTATAAAAATTTATTTTACTCCATTTTCTTCAATTTTACGACTTGTAAAACCTTAGAAAATTATTTTCTTCACCTCATGACCGAATAAATTTATGAAATTTATTTTCTTCACTTTCTTTTTCTAGTTTTACATTGTAAAAAAAAATTCTCCACTTTACATACATATATACCAAGATATATATATATATATATATATTTTCTTATTTCTCAATAAACCAAATAAATTGCTTAAAATTTATTTTGTTTATTATATTTTTCTTTTTCATTTAATTCTAGAAAATGGTCCAGAATTTCCTCAAAGTCTCCTTACATAACACTAACCCTAGTGTTCATCCTCAAATTTATTAAAATTTGATTTCATTATCCAACACTCAAATAAATTTATTAAAATTTATTTTATTTCTTGTTCCGCTTACACACCGTAAAACTCCAAAATTTTCCACACTTCATCCTATGCTATCAACCAAGCATAATAATCATATAATTTCAATCACATAACACCTAACAACTCATGTTATGCACAACCAGCATGCAAGCACACCCCACAAAATCCAATCACACAAACACACCAACACATGCATGCAAAGGTCCTAGTTTTCATTCCGATTTTCCTAGGTAATTCTATATACCTAAACCGAACATCAAACCACCCAAGTGGTGATGTTCTTACCTCGACCATGACCTAAGCCCAAATCCTCAACTTAGGTTTCCATATACCTATATTTCACATCAAACCACCCAAGTGGTGATGGAACCCGAGCTCCCAGGGCATTCTGTGATACCCAAGCTCCGATAATTGTCGTGGACACCTCAACCCTGGGTCCGTCGACCATCCGTCAACCCACTGAATACAAGTGGATGCTGGCTACCCGACGCCACTCAGAAAATTCCGCAGTCTCCTTTGTACGGAGCTCTAACACCGTATGAAACTGTAAGACCCGAAATTCCAATTTCGAAAATGGCAAAATCGTAATTTCGTTACAAAATTGTAATTTCATAAAAATCCCGACTATTTCAGACTGATGACAAACGGACAGATCATTGGAATCGCCTCATGAAATCTAGCTAGCACGCTGACTTCGCCGAATCTCGAGATAGCTCAATTTACACGCTTTGTGGCACAAGGCTCGGTGCCGTAAAACGATTTTCACGCACCATAAAGTCACATATAACACGTACCTGCTGTGCCATAAGTGGTATGAGTAGAGAAGGATGAAAATGGATCGAGGTAGTGCCGAATGTCAAACCGAAATGAAGGGAATAATGCTGGCCAGATGACTGAAATGCCAAATAAAAGCAGGTGAGTCACTTGAACTGAAAAACGGAATGAAAAGGAGAAAAGATAAAGTAGTTCGTATTTAGTTTTTTGAGAGAGAGTCGTTTCTTCTTCAGAAATACAGACGATCCAAACGCTTTTAAAATGACAGCATGAGAATCGTCGACGTAGAGAGTTTTCTATGGTATCAGATGAGTTTAAAATCTGAGAGGTAGTTTCCTACTTGGGTTTATTCCTTCGTTATGCTAATGTTTGCCAGCTGAATGAACCCGCCGCTGGACTACTCCAAACCATGGAATCAAAAATGCTTTGACTGAGAGTTACCACACTCGGGACTTGTTACTGACCGTTGCTGTCAAGAGACAGGCGCCCGCCATAAACACAGTTGGTTTGAGGTCGGAAATGGCAAGGAAAAACCCACCATCAAGTGAACCGACAAATTGTGTTTGGAAAGGAACAAAGAACCTAGGTTTTGATCGTTTCCCGAATATCATCACAAAATAATTTTTTGTGAAAATATAAAAGTTTGGTTCAGTGATTTAAATTAAATTGCTCGTGGTTTGATTATTAGCCCAAGTGAGCTAATTTTGATAATATTAAATTTCGATTAATTATATTATATGACAAAGTATCAGATATTATATGATATGTGCATGTTTACATATTTACATGTGAATTGGGATCAGATTGAATTGGGTATACATGCATTCCATATGCACACCGGAAACATCTCTAGGACTATAGAGAGTGAGTGCATGAGACAGTCTAGAGAAAACTGCCTCAGAAGGTTCCAACATATTAATTTATCTGAGGGTAGTCCAAATTAAAAATATCAATCGCCTGAGCGCCCAATTGATATTCATCGAGGGTAGTTCATTAAACAAATAATATATCAATCGCCAGAGTGTCAATTATATATATATACACACTGGTACACCACAAATAACAAACAATAATTCTCTCATACGAGGCTTAGGCGAAAAGCAGAGAGTCGCAGTAAATTCTCCGGGATCCGAAGTTTGTCATGTAGACATTCAAGTAGGACTATACTAGGCTGTGAATGTATGCTTATTTTGGATCATCGCATTGCACTTATAGTGGAGAGCAGCCCACTTGGGTGGCCATTCCACTTATCGAGCATTAGCTCACCGTCGAGGGATATTATTTCATAAAAAGGTGGTAGAGTAAAGGCTCGCCGTTCTAGAGACTTTAGGATTAGAAGAAAGCCGAAGCCAGTGGGCTTTGGTTCCCGATTTACACATGTATTAACTCCCATGTTTGATATATGTTGCATAAGAGTAAAAACATATTGACTCTGTAACTATTGGGTATATAGTTGGATTCATAGTTGGTATGTATATTGAGTATTGCTTATGGCCCAAGTGGCCGTTATCATGCGTGATCGGGATATTGACTATATTGCAATCGTCAGGGATGTGATATGCAATGTGGTCGGGTAGAGCTCCCCGCACAGTGAGGCTCGCCCCACCCTCTCCAAGTGTATGCCGCTGCAACCCGACATCCACTTGTATTCGCGGTTGATAGTAGCTCAACTGAATTTCCTGCCTGGGGCGCCACGCTTGGTATCACAGCTTAGGCATACAAATACCAGGAGCCAAGCTGCATCCATACCACGTCAGGTGGTTTGATGGAGTATAGGTATATGGAAACCTATAGATCGAGGATTCGGGCTTAGCCATAGTTGAGTGAGAGCATCACCACTTAGGTGTGGTTCGGTGTTTAGCGTTTGAAATAGATTACCTAGGGAAATCATAGAACAAAACCAGGACACCATGCATGTGTTGATGTGTTTTGTGTGACGATGATCAATTGTATGATGGTGTGTATGCCATGTTGTATGTATGATGTAAATGTTTGTGTGCTTAGGCAACAGCACATAGGTGTTGGAAAACAATTTTGAGTTCACAAAGGTGTAAATCGAAGGAGAATAAAAGAAATAAATTTGTAGAAATTTATTTGGTTTATCGAGAAATGAGATCAAATCTTAAGTAATTTGAGGTGGAACATCAATAGAGTTATATATAGGAGACTTTGAGGAAATTATGGACCATTTTCCAAAAATTAAAAGAAAAATTTTTATAGGTATATTTTTTTTTGGTGTCTTCCAAAGAGTCGGGAGAAATGAAAAAAATGAAACAAAATGAGGTGGAGAGCTGTTTTACAAAGGAGTAAACTGAAAGAAAATGAAGAAAATAAGGTTCATAAATTTATTCGCTCATTTGAGAAAAAATTTTCTAAGGTTTTATATGGTAAACTCAAGAAAATGAAGAAAATAAATTTTTGTAAAATTTATTCGGAAAGAAGAAAATGAAGAAAAGAAAAATGCAAACATGTATTTTCGTAAATTCTTCAAGAATTAAATAAGTGGAATTGAAATGAAAATGAGTATATGTGTATTTTTTTTTGGTATTTCATGGTCGAATAAATAACAAATATTGAAAAAAAATTATGCAAGAATTGTCATACGTTTCAACAATATTGTGGGAGAAAATATTTTGTATTTCAATAGAGGGGATTGTTGCGTATGTATCAGAACACATGCCAATAACTGGAAGGTATTGCACAGAAAAGGTCGCTTTTGGTTGGTGATAGTGTCACAATACACTTATGTATCATGGACATGAGCGTGAGGCTCGACTTGGTTTCAGCTGTAATAGGAATGTTTAAAGCACAAAAAAAATTGTATTGCAATAAGGAATATCAAGCGAAGAGTCAATGGCTCAGGAGTGTAATAAATACACCATTGTATTGTGACTCAGTCTTAGGCAAGAATTGTATTGCACAAACAAAATTGTATTTGCACTTGGGGGAACAAAGACGTGAACAAAGATTTATGAATGCGAATTAAGTGAACATTAACTATGGAACGTTAACGCTGACCGGCCAATCGTGAATGTGAAATTTCGATTTTAAAATCAAATAAAATAAAATTTAATAAAATGAGACAAAATTTTCGAAAAATAAATAAAATTTTCAAAATGAAATTTTTGTTGATAAAAATGTTTTAAATGTAGATGATCGTTTGCATTACTTGTAAATGCAAGGAAAATGTGTATACAACGATTTATGTGTATGAATAGTGTTCCTGGCTGCATATGCCTTTGGGAGATACCATCATTAACTACCACTGGAAATCGCGGATCGCTGAATGTCGGTGAAATTATACGCACGCAGAACGCAGATGAGTATTGTTAATGCTAAGGTTACGATCCATGAATCTAGATTTGGATACGAAATGAACAATAAAACTCGGGAATTTTATTGAAGAAGAAACCAGCAGGTTGGAATTCTAGCCCCACTTAGAAATGAACTGCCAGTTCATGGTTGTTAAGTCTACAATGTATGTATTGTTAATAGACCGAAATGAAAAATTAAATGATTGCGCGCTGAAATAATGTGATGGCTAGTCGAAGTACGAGGACGAGGGCGTCTGGCTGTGGTAATCGGGTCGTGCACCACCAAGATTTGATAAGCAAGCCTTTGTCGGTGGGTCAGAGGTGAGTTTGCGGGCTACCGCTTATCGCACGTGCGCATACAGTAGCTGGGAGAGGTCCCAAGAACTCCGTGGTTTAGACGCAACATCCTCCACATTCATGTGTAGAGATCCGATGGTGGCAAGACTACGGCCTACAGGACAGAAGGTGTTAGAGGTTATGGAAATTACTGACACTACCAGATTAGACTATTAAACTCCATCAGAGTGAGGTCTGGGGCATGGTGGAAATGGGCAAGGACCCCAGAGACCTTAGAGGAGCCTTTGTACGTGAGTTCCTCCCTAGGGATTGGGATGACAAGGATGATAGTCGAGTCATGAAGTTAGAGAGATCTCGGGACTCTACCCACAAAGGGACCCCGAGGATCATGGACATGCCAGTTCGATGTCATCCGGGGATGGATCAGCCGACAACTTACAGTGGTCAGCATCGATCGTGAGCGCAGGAGGTTATCCATACGTAGGACGACATACCGTGGTGGTATTTCCGTGGGGACAAGATGACATTTCGCCTGCACAAGATAATGAAATTAGTGTCGTGGAATTTAGCTGGGGTCAGTTAGCGAGCCTTACCCCGCAGGACGAGGAGACTAGACACAGATTCACCGAGTAATTTCATAGTATGTGGATGTTTTTCCGCGATGAGCACCGGATCACTCCACATGTGGACGAGACTTCGATATCAAGCTACGCCCGGTACTTCACTCCATCTCTATGACTCGCACAGATGACAATTCAAATGAGTCATAGAACCTGTAGTCCAAGCATGTGACATCGACAAGGTTCATAAGACCAAGCACTTCACCATGGGCGCTCCTGCCTCCGTTTGCAAAGAAGAAAGACAAGACCTTCGATCACAAAGCGCACGACTACGTACGCTGACTGTAGTTACGATCAAGAATCATACCATTACCGAGGATTGACGATTGTTGATCGCTTGAGAGGAGAGCGAGCCCACTCAAGATGTACTTCGCACCGGGTTACCATCACCGAGGGCGTAGGGACACAGAGCATCCCAAGACAGCCGCTAAGACGCCAAGCATGGGCACTTGAAGCCACGTGATGCCCTGATCGACGCACGCGCCAAGAAAGATTCACGGGAGTTATGCATGGTGCTCCAACCTCATCTAGATCGGGCCGTAGTCTCGTGGACAACATTTTGATCTACTCCCGCCGAGTGGGAGCATGAGTATCACTTGAGGATTGTGTTACGTTTGTCGAGAGACCATCATCACGCAAGTCGCAAGTGTGAGTTTAGCTACTGGGGGTGATTGGACACGTGGTGTCGCACTTCGGGAGTGTTAGACCGAGAGAAGGTTGAGGTCGCGATGGGTTGGGAGAGACCAAGTCGCCGAGACACGTGAAGTTCGGGATTGGCCGGTACTACAGAGATTCAGAACGGTCAAGTTGTCCATTCAAGGTAGGATTGTAGGACTTCGCCTACTGGATTACGGACCCATGGTTGGGACTACCACCATAAAAGAGAGAGATCGAGATGCTCGAACACTCGGGATACTAAAAAAGGGTAGCAAGAGGGAGGATCACCTTCTTCTAGTTTCGAGAAGAGGCAAAAGACTTCCGTCACACGAAGCCAGGACTGGGCCGATTTAGCATGTGAGATGGATCGCCTCTGCAGACAGATCCTGTGACTGGGGACAAGCAGGCCCCGCTTAGCCAATGAGGGAGAGCACGGCTTCATTCTTCACACCAGTATGTCGAGGAACCGCTTCGGCCGGTGCTATATAAGC
This sequence comes from Tetrastigma voinierianum, assembly GCA_016808115.1. Lineage (NCBI taxonomy): Eukaryota > Viridiplantae > Streptophyta > Magnoliopsida > Vitales > Vitaceae > Tetrastigma > Tetrastigma voinierianum. The sequence continues at coordinate 16,685 of JAEQBH010003023.1, forward strand.
ACCGGCCAACACGATAGCCGTAGGGCTAGAGTGTGGGTCGTCGTGACGTGATCGAAGCCGCGCAAATGGAAGAAGGGTGGACTTTAGGTGGTAGACCTATCGTCAAGATGTCGTTGATATGGGATGAGTCGATGCCCACTCCGTCACGTTAGACTCCAGCCTGTCGGCATACCGACACTAATTGATTTGGGCTTAGAGGTTAAGGCCTTGTAGAAGCTGCATAGATGTTCTCCCAGATGGGTGAGAGTTGATCCGATAGGTCGATTATGAGTGAGAGATTCCGAGATTCGTCATGGTGGACCCCTGTGATTCGGGGCTACAAAGATTGTATCGGCCATTCACCACTCAGAGCGTGGATGAGTTTGTCTTTAGATCACTACGCCTACCGACTCATAGTTCGATTCAGAGATGAAGTCAATTGGGCAAAGGCAAAGGCAGAGGGTCATTAACCCTAAGGTGAGAATCCGGAGTTGTGGTGTAAGAGAATCGTAGAAGGTATCCCAAATTTCGTGTGAATGTAAGAGGTTCGCGGAGCCAAAGAGTTAAAGACCAAGATGAAAACACACTCCACAAGCATCACGAGACTTGGCTGGGCGGAGTGATAGGAGCCTGAGTGACTTGAGAATCGATACCCTTTGAAATCGCACGTTTCTCATTGAAACCGTGCACGATAATGACGCCATTCATGACACGGACTAGGTCGACAAATTCATTGGATTGTCGATCGACCTCGGCCGCCAACGCTACACACACAAAGGGTGGTTGTGTAGGGTGACACATTGTGTGATTATATATTGTGTGTTAGAGGATTAACGCCGCGAGCATACGTCCCGGTCTTAAGTGGAGGAGTACTTCCTCAGTGGAATTCGCCACAACACAGTACTAGGCATACAAAATGGCACCATATGAGACATTATATGGGAGGCCATGTAGATCACCGTTATGTTAGACTGAGGTGGGAGAGAGCTCCATCACGGTTCCGATGATTAGAGACACTCCGAGAAGGCGAAGCTTGATACGACAACGTCTTTCTCACGCTTAGAGCCGACGTAAGAGCTATGGCAACACACAACTTTAGAGTTCAAGGTCGGGATCATGTCTTCTTTGAATAAGGACACCTAAGTGAGGGGAGTGGCTTGTGGTTCGCAAGCATGGGAAGCTATCGCGAGGTTCATCGACCTTCGAGATACTTAAGAGGTAGGCAATCGCAGGTGACGGCCAACAAGTATCGCTCTAGCATGTCGTGTCCACGAGGTATTTACCGCCCATGCTCCGAAAATATACTCCGCATCCAAATTTCTCATGTGGTGGATCGGGGACAGACAGGTTGACACTGACGGACTCGAGGAGGGACCAGTATCGTTGATACCGCTAAGAGTGCTTGGCGACGCAAAGACCGCGAGCCTTAGTGAGGGTGCTATGGCGGTACTATGGAGTGGAGGAGTCAACGTGGGAGCGCGAGACACGTATGCGGGCCAATTTATCCCTTCTTGTTTAGGGATGAAGGTACGTAGCAAATACACAATTAAATGACGAGTTTACAAGCATGGTAGAGTGATCGTTGTATTATGCATGTTGGTGAGTATGATTGTCCGTAATTTCGACGAAATTCCTTTAAGAAGGGAGAATGTAAGACCCGAGAAATTCAACTGAAAATGGCAAAATCGTAATTTCGTTAAAATTGTAATTTCGCTGAAAATCAGAATTTATTCTTCAGATCTCTGATGATCAAACTGACAGCACTTATCGAATCGCCTCGAAATATAAAGCTAAGACGTCAATTCTCGTCAATTCGAGATAGTTGAATTTACATCGCTTTTGCAGACGCTTGTGCTGTAAACGATTTTCGACAAAGTGACGAAAAACACATATAATGACACTTCATGCGCTGTTAAGTGGCATGAGTAGAGAAACGATTTAAAGGGACGCCGGTGATAGCGCCGAATGTCAAAACTGGGAAATGAAAGGACGTAATGGTCATTACGGGATTTGATTTATGTCACTGGGGCGACAAAGTTGCATAGTGATTGTCTTCTAATTCAAAAGGCAAAACGTGAAATGGAAAAGGAGAAAAGATTTTGTGAGCTCCAGATTTATTTCGGGCGAGAGAGAAGTCGTTCTCTAGAATACGCATCTGAATCGTCATTAGCTTCGGACAAGAAGGAGAACCCGCTTCACGCGAGAGGCCACAGACAGACGGCAGTTTCAAACTCCAGAGGCAGGGTTTCCTCCCTCTACTGCTCATTCTTCTAAGCAAGCATCATGTAAATGTTTCACTGGTCGAGGCTCGAATTCATTGCTTGATCTGCTCAAAACCTCTGAACGTTACTGATTTTATATTCCACCCAACATCCCGCATCACAGCCACTTTGATTGTTTAAGTTAAATGTGATAAAGTGTTCTATAAATCATGTATTGGTTTGTTTGAGGCCTTAAATGGCCATGAAAACCCTAATTACCAAGGAATCGATAAATCATAAGCTGAGGTGAACAAGAATCTAGGTTTTACTGTTTAATAAATGTATCATTGTAATAATTTTTAGTTGAGGTTGGCCCAGATTTAAATTACCGTTTCGCAGCTTGATTATTAGTTCGCGAGCCAATTTTGACATGATGAAATGGATAATTACATGATGATCGTGGTGATTGATATTATATTGATATGTGCATGTTTACATTTACATGTGATTTAGATCGCATTACCAGTATTACATGAATCATATACTGAACACCCTAGATCACGGTGAGTGAGCTGTGAGACAGAGATTTGAGTCTAGAGAAAATAGCCTGTAGGTTGCCCAAATATACATTTATTCAGGTTCACAAATGACTAACAGCGGCGGTCCTACTTCACCTGAGGTGAGGTCCACACAGATTGGTCAGCCGGGAGCGGCCCACTGATATATACACACTGGTGGTTGTCCAATAACTAATAAATACACATACGGTAGCTTAGTGAGTGGAGAGTTTGCAGACTCACCGAAGCTTCAAAACATGTAGATATAAGATCAGTGCATTTGCTTGAATGTATGTTTGTTTTTTGCCATAATGGGTGGAGAGTACTTGGGGCGAGTTTCATTACGAAAGAGCTTGTGCTCTGCCGGATATTAGGCCTTTACGTGCACGTGGAAGGCAGGATTGCCGTCCCAGAGACCGAGGGATTAGAGCAGCCGAGTCGTGGCTTCGTTCCTCGATACACATGTATTAGAACTCTATAGTTTGATATATGTTGTATAAGAGTAAAGAACTCATGTAACTATTAGTAGCTGGATTCACAGTTGGCATGTATATTAAGATGTTTAAAGGCCCAAGTGGTCACTATGTGATTGGACAGTATCGATTATATTGCACCGTTGGGGACAGGATATGCAGTGTGTTGTGGCTGTGCCCCCGTACAAAGGAGACTCGCTCATCTTTCAAGTGGCGCCAACCCGATGATCCACTTGTATTCCGGTCACCGGTAAATAACGACCCCTAGGCTCAAGGCCACGTAAACTCTGTCCAAACACCAAATAATCACAACATGAGTAAAACGTCACTGGGGCCCAGCAAATAATACCATCATAAACATACCAACTATGAATCTAACTATATTTGTTAATAGTTCTAAGAGTTCAAATGTTTTACTTTATATAACACATATATTAAAAATTAGAGAATTTAATACATGTATAAAATCATCAAAGCCACAACCTGGTCACAAACTCTACTTAGGATCTAGCCAGCCTCCTTCGCACGCCCCTGCATCTCGTAAAATAGTATCCCTCACAGTGGTGAGCTGCTAATGCCTGGCAGGAATCACCCTAAGTGGGCCACTCACCTGTTGTGCAGCCAACATCAGTAAATACATCTAAGCGCAATGCATGATCCTACTCAGAATGTCTAACCCATCATCTCGTGACTCAGTCCTCACTTGATCTCCTCACACACAGCTCTACAGGACTATTATAGTTATTTATTGAATACAACCTCCCATGTGTATATATATCAATTGGGCTGCTCGATCATTGATATTGCAGATGATCATCCATTTATATCAATCAGGCTGTCTGAACAGATTTGAGAGATTTTTAAGATTTTACTTACCTCCTATAATTAACATTTTTAGACAACCCTCCGAACCATTTTTTCTGGGATCACTAAGTAATTTCACCCATCAGTTCTAAAGCTGCATATGGAATGCACATGCCAATTCCAATACAAGCCATATCACATGCAAAATATATAAACATGGATATTCACATAATTCAAATCACACAATCAAGTCATGTAATTTCACATTTTGATACCAAAAATTAAATTTCACTTGCCATTTATCAAACACGATACATCAATTAATCATCAACAACACATTTTCTACATAAAATATATTTTGTGAACATTTATTCTGGGAATAGTAACCCTGCTACTATTCTAAAAATCAATCTGGGTCTGCCTACTAGAACTCGCTTCAAATGGTCATTCCCGGCCTCATTCCAATCAATACATGATTTATCACATAATTTGTAAATAAAACACCCAAACAGCCCTCACGCTCATAGCTGATATTGATTTTAATAATTAGATAATCAACCCAAGTTTTTTGGGGACCGATCAAATGGTCGCTCAAGGCCTCAAGCTAACTGAACATTGAAAAACACTTAAATAAAAGTAAACCCAAGTAGAGAAACTCCTACCCCCAAGGAGTTTTGTCTCAAACTCAAATTGGTAATCAAAGCCTCCTCGTAGATCGGCCATTCTTGTTCAGACGATCACTGGCTATCGGATTAACCGGAGCACTTAGAGAAGCTCGAGGTTCTCTAAACCCCATTTGCAACCTTCTGTAACTTTTTCTCCTTCCCATTTCACGTTTTCCCTTTTGATTTTGAAGGAGACAAACACTATACATTACTGTCCTATTATCCAACTTCAATTTCAAAACGACGCTACGTCATTCTTCCGCTTGACATTCGCATCATTCCTCACGTCTATTTCATCATTTCTCTCTACTCACGCCACTTACAAGACACGAAGACGTGTTATATGTTACTGCCATCGGTAATCGCTTTACTCAAGACCTGAACGCGGCGCCTAGAAAACAAAATTCCGACCACTGAATTACTTAAATTGACTACAATGGGATTTCTGCAAAGACATCATCTCAACGATTTAACCGCTTTTGTCATCCGAGATCTAGAGAATAATTACGGATTTAAACTCAATTATATTCCTCGGGAACTCAAATTACGATTTTGCCATATTTTTCCAAAAAATTAAATTTCTGGCTTTGATAGTTGTTGACTCACCAAACTACTCCAATTTTAGTTATCTCAAAGGCATATAACGTATTTATAACACCTAACACATTCATGTTAATATATTCACATGCATATATATTAACATAATTAATCACATAAAAACACATGCTGCAAATTCACAATCAATTCACACGTACCAATTACAATTAATTGAATAAACACTAGCAATTCATTTTGAATCACTCAAACTATACACATTTTCACACAAAAATAATTTCATGTCACTATTCATGTTATTCACGTTACTATTCACGTGATTCATTTTCTGAAGAAGGAATACAGTTGTAAATGACCCAAATCTCCTGACATATAAAATGTATAACTTCTTGTCCTTTACGGTTCATCACCGAATATCATGGATACCAAAACACACCAAAACCCAAGATATTAATCCCTGAGCAAAACTAAATCTCAACAATGCCCAAACTCCACATATATTAGATTAGGAGACACTAAAGCAAAATAGGGATTTGACTCTATTTTGTAATATGTAAATGCCAGTTAATCTCCACCACCAACAGCTTTTTTTTCTTGACATCATCCACCACCACCTACAGTTTGCCATATTTTTCAGGCCAGCTGTGTCTAGCTACGAGGAGTTGAATGGTTATATTGATAGGAACTTTGAGTTAACACTTTTTCATCCACCACGTTATACTAATGGTTCTATCAATAGGTTAACTCTTCCTCATGTATTAGATCGATTAGTCTCTGATGAGAGCCGCTTACGCTAAAATTAGATGGGACAGAATCTATTTTGCAGGATCGACCAATCAAAATCTCATGGTTGGTGAAGGGCGCATTGAAGAATCGACGACCCACTCATGGGCTTAAAACGCTGCTCGATAGCTTTTTCCAACAGATGATCAGAGCATGCGAATCAAAAACAAGTTTGTTCTAAAGTTGTCAATAATTACTGTCCTTACCCTAATTACTATGAAGAAATTGACATATTAAGAATATGACATATTTATCACTAATTTATATAAAAATTGTTCCCAACTCTATTGATAAATTAATAGTAATATTTATCTATTTGCAGGTTAATATTTTGTATATTTTAAATTTTAAAATAATCTCAATTTTTTTCTATAAATGATGATTTAGTTCTTCAATATTAGTATTCACTTCCAATAAACTCATCTTAAATCTAAATTTTTAACAAAAATACTGAATAAATTATGAACAGTTCTTATCGATCATTTTACACACTAAATAGCTTATCACTCTAAATTTTATCTAACACATTATGCTCACACTAATAGAATTAAATAAAACAGCTAATGCAGTAGCCATCTCGTCAAGAAGGCCAAATAGGACCAATATGATGCATCGGGGTGGGTTCTCCTCGTACAGATCTCCTTCCTGAATGCTCTTCTTAAACTAAATAATTTGATAAGCATAAATATTTCATAACAAGCTCAAACTCATCATAAATACTTTGATATATGGTGTATTAACATGTCAATTTCATGTATAACAAAAATGCAATTCCTGCCCAAGGTCTAGTTCATTATAAATTCCAAACTGAGAAATGTCTAATTAACATTCAGAAACGCCACCAATCTACTGATTGGGATGGCTCACAGAAGTAAATGCCTATAAAATATTTGGAATAGCACCTCACATTCAAAGCAAAGCCAATGAAATAAAGGCGAAAAAACAATCACACAAAGGAAGCAAGCATGATAAGCCACACGAGTTGCCCAAGTTCAGCCCCTCAGCAGCACTCAATTTCTGGGTAGCGAGTATTGTTCTAAGTGGCGTTACGAGCTTGGCTGCATGTTCCCGGGCTTGTCTCTCGAGATTCAGTTCTTGCTTGATCTGCGTAAGTTCAATCTGCATCTGGTAAAGGCGGCGTATAAGAATGGTAGTCTGTGTTCCTGCTCCTCTTGACGCCATTGAGGTACTGTGGATGGTAGTCTCTTTATCACCTGTCACAGAATCACGAGGTTCAGGTACGATTGCCTGCTCGGATATTCGGGACAGATTAGACTCGGATTCTGGAATGGGCTTTCAGACTGGGCAGATGGATGTTTTTGTTAACAATTTAAGAATTTTAATGTCTCGGGAATGGATGATCATCAATAATTCCAATGACGGAGAAAATAATTGTCATCACAGAGAGCAGAAGATGAAAAGTGGGTAGGTCGACGTTTCAATTAGCCGAAAAGGAAAACAAGGAAAAGGAAAGGAAAAATTACTTCTCTCTCCAAACGTGGAAAAAAACCTTGTTTTGGAAAAACCAAAATTGGAAAAAACAAAAAGACCTTTTTGAGAAAAAAAACTAGTTCACCTTGTGGAAAAAAAAAGTTAGATTTGTTGAAAAAAAAAAACTAAATTGGATTTCTATATAGATTTTCATTCTAGTTTTTTTTTTGGAAAAAAAAAAATCCTTGGAAATAAAAAAGAGGTTTTCCTTTTTTGAAAAACAAAACCGAAAAAGTATTTTTGAAAGGAGAAAAGGTTTATCCGAAGGAAAAAAAATCTATAAATTTTTTTTTTCCTTAAACAAATTCTTTGCAATTTTTCTGGGAGATCATCTTTGTGGAGACAAATGACAAGAGGAAAATTTTGGAAAAACCTCCACAAAGTCTGGGATCAAAAAAGATTCTCAAAAAAACAAAGGCTTAATAAAAAAAGGTAAAGTCAAGGCTAAAAAAATTCAATTTACAAGAAAAGGTTTAAAAACCAAACAAACAAAGTGGTTTGTTGGTTTATTAAAGAAAATCATTGGTACAAAAGTACAAGTAAGAGTATTGAACTATGATTGTGATCAAAAAGGAAAATGATTACCATCAAGCATCCTTATTATGGTTTTCCTTGCGATAAATATATGATAAGGAGGCTAAACTCTACACTCACTTTGCGGGTTTGTGCCAATATTTTTTGGTCTTAAGAAATTGAAAATTACGATATAAAGAAGTTTTGTTTAACGAGTTTGAATCTTAAGCAGCACCATTTGTAACTAGAGTTATTTGTAACTAGAGTTGGGAATATGAGCGGCTTTACTTCGGGGTCTGCAATTTTAGTAGGACCTGCCTCAATTTTTATGGCTTGGACAAAACTCTGCTCTGATTGTCTAACCTAAATTGGCTTGTACCATTCTGTTAGGGCTGTGTTTGACTTGGCCTAAGTTGTTTTTTATATATTTTTAAATTATTAACTTCAAATATAAATTTAAAAGATAAAAATATGCTAAAAATCAAATAAAATTTTGATTTGTATAAAATCAAATAATAATTTTTTTAAATGATTTTAAAGTACTTTCAACAAAAATATTTTCAATCCCTAATAATGATATTTTATATAAGATTGATATGTTAAAACTATTTTAAATGTCTTACAAACAATATTCTTATAAACTCATTTTTATTATTTTTTTAAATTATTTTAAAATAATTTTCATTAACATTTCAAATCTGTTATATAATATTTACAATGTTGTTTTATATTTAATATTTTATTTTTTTAATAATTATATGTTTTTGTTAATGTGTTTTTAAAGTAGTTAATTTTCTATAAAAATTCATATTTCTTTACATGAAAATATAAAAGATAATATTTAAATAATAGTTTTCATAGTGATTTCAATTATTTTAATAAAATAAAATCATACTCATAAGAAAATTAATTAAAAGTAAGATAATATTAAAAAAGAATTAATATAATTTATTATATAGTTTTTTAACAATATAAAAACAAATTATAAATATTTTAAACAAAATTTAATTTTATAGTATTTTAAAATTTTAAATTTATTTTTAATGTTTCAATTATTTTGGTCCATTTTGCTCGAATAGGACCACTACCACCTAGGCCTGGAGTTACTCAAATACCGAATTGAATAAAATTCGGACCTAATGGCCTATGTCCCATTAGGGGCCAACTTATTAGAGTTCGCCAGTCTCACCCCACTTCTATTTGTGACCCTTTCAATCTTTCCCGGAAACTAAATATTTTGTATAAGGAAGTTGGTTTTGACCTGAGTTTTTATACCCTACCATTATTTCCTGAGAATAATCTGTAACACGTTATTTTCAATTATTCTGAGAATTGATTTCTGGGGAAAAGAAAATTTGGATGTGCATTTTCTATAATCTCGCAGAAATGGACTCGATTCCAACAATGCCGTTCCAACAAGATTCGACTTATCAGGCACAAGTGCTAGTGATGCCTAATGTCAGGCTCATCGCTTGTCTTCACCGAGAAAAGCAAGAAGTTTAATGACTTGTAAAGGTGGCAATGTAAGATGTTGTTCTATTTTAATACTTGAATCTTTTACGAATCTTAATCAAGATGCTCCTAAGCTCAAAGAAGATGAAATACTCCATATCCGTCATCAATGTTGTGGATGCTTAGAAACATTTTGACTTTCTATGCTAGAACTACGTCATGAATGCTTTGATTGATACTTTATACAATGTGTATTCGGATAAGAAAACAACCAAGGAGCCATGTGAATCACTAGATCAAAAATATAAAACCGAGGATGTCAAGGCTAAGAAGTTTGTCTCAACAGGTTCCTTATTTGGCAGATTCCAAGACCGTGGTCAGTCAAATCCAAGAACTTCAAGTAATTCTCCATGAGATACATGCTGAGGGAATGATGTTAAGTGAACCTTTTCAAGTTGCAACTATTATTGAAAAGTTGCCTCCTGCTTGGAAAGACTCGTAGCACCAATTTCAAGCATACAGACAAGAGATGACTCATCAAAGATCTGATTATTAGACTTCGCATCGAAGAAGACAATAGAGGATCTGAGAAGAAAGGGGCACACAATCCCAACAAGGCCAAGGCTAACTTTGTGGAACATGGTCAAAGTTCCAAGTTTAAGAAAGCCAACAACAAAGGGAAAGACATTAAGTTGGGAACTAAAGGGGGAGTCTCTGAGAAGCTTAAGTTTCAAGGAATATGCTTCAATCATGAGAAGCTGTGTCACAAACTCCATCGATCAGAGACAACCAAAGAAGAACAAACCTAAGGAAGTGAATGTGGTTGATGACATCACCAAGGATGTGTCTGACATAGACCTCAGAATTGTAATCTTAGAGGTGAACTTAGTGGAGTTTAACCCCAAGGAATGGTGGATTGATACGAGTACTACCCACCATGTGTGCTATGATAAGAAGATGTTCTCCATCTTTGAACCAACTAAGACTAGGGAAAAGATGTTCATGGGGAACTTTGTCACTTCTGAAATCAAGGGCCAAGTAAAAGTGGTCTTAAAGATAACTTATGGGAAGGAATTGACTTTGGAAAATGTCTCAGATAAAATTCAAATTCCCCTGTAGCGAACTTAATCACCATTAATGAACACCATGATTTCGAATTTGTTTGAGTCAGATAAATTTGTTTTGTCCAAAAGTGGAATGTATGTTGGGAAAGGGTATATGAGCGATGGTATGTGGAAGCTCAATGTAATGACTATCATAAAGTTAGACATGAATAAAGCTAGTACTTCTACTTACATGCTTGAGTCCTCTAATCTATTGCATGGTAGATTAGGACATGTTAATTATGGTACATTACGTAAATTAATTAACTTAAATCATATACTAACATTCTAAATTGATTCAAAATACAAGTGTGAAACTTATGTTGAGGCAAAACTAACCATATCATATTTTCAAAGCGTTGAAAGACACATTGAACTTCTTGACTTAATCCATAGTGATATTTGTGATTTGAAATTTGTATAAATAAGGGGTGGTAATAAATATTTTATTATCTTTGTTGATGATAGCGCCAAGTACTGTTATGTGTACCTACTCAAAAGTAAGGATGAGGCGATAGAGAAATTTGTTCTCTATAACAACGAAGTTGAGAATCAGCTCAACAAAAAAATTAAAGTACTAAGAAGTGATCGAGGTGCTAAGTATGAATAGCCATTTGTTGAAACCACAACACCTTATTCGCCTTAATCCAATGGAGTAGATGAGCAAAAGAATTGCACTTTAAAGGAAATGATGAATGCAATGTTGATAAGTTCTGGTCTACCACAAAACACGCTGAGAAGCCATTTTTGATGCTAATTAATTAATAAGGAACCTAAAAAGGAAGGAAAGATCTATAATGAAGTTATGGAAAGGATTAAGCCATCCTATACTTAGAGTGTGAGGATGTCCGCTAAAGCTGTAGTTCCTCCACCTAAGGTAGAAAATATTACCTAAAACTATTGATTTCATTTTCATTGGTTATGCACATAACAATACTACTTATTGATTTCTTGTTCATGAGTCGAATATCCCAGATATTTACAAGAACACGATAATGGAATCAAGGAATGCGTCATTCTTTAAGAATGTATTTCCATGTAAATCCAAATAAGAGCCAAGTTCATCGAAACGAGTGCTTGAGGCTATTAATGAAAATAAAGTAGGGACCAGAATAAAGATATGGTAAGGTAGAACCTAGACATAGCAAAAGAGCAATGACAAAAAAAATCCTTTGGTCCAAATTTTATGTTTATGTGGCAAAGGGAACCTTAGACTTTGAGCGAGTGAACTCTATAGGAGGTTCAACTGAAGAGGCTATTAAGGAGTGAAATTGGTTCATATCGCATAACCACACTTGGGAACTAGTGGGGATCTTTCACTTGATTTGTAACTATAAGTTTCATGTGCGTTTTCATAACCAAATGAAAGTAGATGGCTCGGTAAGCAAGTACAAGCAGACTTGGGACTCAGACTACAAACAAACTAAAGGCCTTGATTACTTTGACACATTTTCTCCTATGATGAGAATAAATTCAATAAGGATGGTGCTTGTGATTGGTGCGTTAAAAAATCTTGAAGTACATAAAATGGATGTAAAAACAACCTTTCTAAATGGGGAATTAGATGAAGAAATCTACATGGAGCAATCACACAGAGGCTTTACTACTCCAAGACAAGAAATGAGTTATAAACAGAAAGGAAGGTCTATAAATTGGTAGGAAATCACATTGTATGGAGGCTAAAACAAGCACTAAACTGGCATGAGGTTTGAAGAATAATGTATGATGTCACATGGCTTCAAGAATTAATACATATGACAAATGTACAATAGCTAATAATGCATTGTATCATTGTACATAGATGACATGTATTGTCGAGTAGTGATGATAAGATGATTACATCTATTGAGAACATATTGAATTCAAAGGTTTTGACATGAAAAGACTTAGGACTTGCTGATGTTATATTTGGAATAAAAATCAAGGGACATCAAATGAACTAGATACTCTAAGTCGGAATCACGCTAATATTGACAATATTCTTGGAAAGCTTATTAAATATAATTCTAGTATCTTTAATTTTTTTTTTTTTTTATCGGTAGATATAACACTCTACAATTTTCTCTAGAATAAAGTAAGAAGAGTGTTTCTCAAGTAGAATACACTAGGGTAATAGGAGATCTAATGTACTTAATGGAGTACAAGACCGGACTCACCTTGTAATTGTAAACAAGGCGAGCAAATGCGAGAGTAATCCAGAAGACTAATCATTGACGAGTTATAGAGAGTATTAAGAATACTTATGATTTACTCGTGATTATGGGTTTGTACTATACGAAGATATTCTGCATTGCTTGAAGGATACAACAGTACTAATTGGATATCTAATGTTAAGACTCAAAATCCCAAAGTGCCCATGTTTACGTCAGGAGGGCAAACCAGTCTCATGAAATGTAAACAAGCGGTTCTTATTAAGATGTCTATGTGGAATATGAGTTCTGACCCTAGATAAATGCGAGGAAGAGGCTGAATGGCTCATATTACTTCCCTGGAATATTAGATAGCTGAAACCCTCATCTCTGTGTGCATACATTGTGATAGTCAATCCATCTATTGTTGAAACTGAAACAATGTATTTTCATGTTGAGTCCAGACATATTATTTTCATCGACAAACACCATTCAAATAGTTATCTGAATTAAAGTTTTGTCTCTACCAGATTATTTAGATCTAGACCCAACATCACGGATCCATAACCAAAGGGTTGAGCAGAGGAGTTGGATTGAAAGTATCGAGAGATGGACCCAAAAGCCCATAAAAAAGAATTGGTTAATAGGGATGCTGACTATTCTTGGGAGTCGAGATCTAGGTTCAGGGCAATTCGCAAAGACTTGATTTGATCATTTTGGGAATTTTCGTGTCATTCTCCTTAATTAAACATGTTACTCATACAAAAGAAGGTTAATTCATGTACTAGCCAGTCTTATGGTTTAAAAAAGAAGTAAGCATAGGCTAGTCTTGAATTTAGGAATTACCTGTAAGGGTGAAGTGGGGCCACTTCAAAGGGGTGAAACTAGACTACAATTCTATGTCTCTTCTTGAGAATGATGTGTTCATAGCCAAAATAATTTATAGAAGTGAAACTTGGGAAATGTTAGGAAGATTTTGTTGTGTGGACATCGTCTCTACTAGTGATAGGTCAAAGATCAAGACATCAGTGTCTCATTTAGTTAATGAGTAAACCCTTCTTCTCTGAGGAAGGTTCAAGAGGTAACACCTACCTCTTCTATGCGAGGTTTCAATGGTTCTTATCTATCACTAATAGATCGTTTGTCTTTTACTTTAAAGTTTTAATTTAAAATTATGTAAGAGAATTGTTGAGATTTTATCCGTTTTTAATGAAATTAAATATGATTGAAAACGATTGGTTTTATTTGTTTTAAACCTTTGAAGCGTTTAGATTTTAAAACCATTTATGGGGTTTTCTGTCTTTGTTGGCAAACCATCGAAAGATGATTCATGTTGTGGTTTGTTTGAGAGATCTGCTGAAATTGGATCTCTTTGTGGATATAGAAAATGTTCTTAGATTTTGTTTGTGATAGAGGTTCGATCATTCTTCAATTTGTCTAGAGTGGTAGAAAACAAGGTATGTTATTAACAATCACACAAGATAATTTCATTACAAAACAGGCGGTTGTAGTTTCTGAGAGCACCATTGGAGAAAGGCGAATATGCTTTAAGGAAGATTGTATTTTTGGGCGATCTTTTTGTTATTCTTCGGTTTGTTTTCTTTGTGTTGCTTTCAGCCTCTCCTTCTTCATTTTGTTTCCGATACATGTAATCTTGTAACAATATATTTACCAGTGACTAGTTCAGCTATGAAGCTAGGTGTACATCGCTAGTAGAATTCTCACTGCCCTCTTCGTGTTATGATAGGGGCACAAAAATGGGACCCTACTCTCTCGACTCGGCTCTCAAGACCTCAAGCGGCGTATTTTTTATTTAAACGAGGCTATTTTTGCTTTGCTATCTCTTGTTTGGAAAAAAAAAAAAAGAATTAGATTGTGTGTGAGAGAATTTCGGGAATTGCATATTCAATTCATTGATGCATTAATTTCATTTTAATTAAAATCATAGAGTCTAATATTGATATTAGAGCTGGTAGCGAGAATCGTTAATCATTAAGCTTGGAAGGTTAGGGACTATAGATTGGCGTCGTTATTATTTTTCACGTCTATTCAAATCAGAACCTTTGGCTTTGGTTTCCATTAGGTTCCTTTTATGGAGATGGATAAATTTACATATTTAAGACATGAATGAAATAACAAAATTTGATTTCTATACTTTCAAATATTTTTTAAATAAATTTTATAATATTGTTTTAACAATTATTTTTCAGATTTATTCTTTTTTTAAATAACGATAAAAAATAAGTGAAAAACAACGAACATTTCCAAGACTACAACTAGTGCAAAGAGAGATACTAACATAGCAGTGAAACTGCACCGGAAGCGCTATGTGCTGTAATAACAATGCAAAGGCATGATCAAAATTTTTGAGATCACGGGAGGTCCTTCGCTTGACCACATCAAGAAACATTATTTGCATTATATATTTTTTTAACAATAATAATCAATCTTTGGGTTTGGTGCGGTGATGTAGAACAAAGAATAATAACTTGATCTCAGGATGCAGAAGGTTACTGTGCTTTGATACCAACTTGATGTAGGACAAAAACTAATAACAGTCTGGATGAGATTATCTTGATACCAAATTGATGTATTCGGCTCGAAGAACAATAAAACTAAAGAAAGCGAATAAAATAAGCAGCGGAAAGTTTCGAGTTTTTGCTATTATATCAAGTCTCCAAAAACAATAACATAAAGTGCTATTTATAGGCAGCAAAATAAAATCATAACGGATAAATCCAAAAATCCTAACAGAATGAAATCCTAAAAAACCCAAGCAGATGTCGTAAAAGCACTTGAGGGATGATGCAAAAGTACGATTAAATAAATAATAATAATAATAATAATAATAATTGAACTTGGACTTCCTATGTCTAAGCTTCAGATATGAGCCTACTTCATGCCCACATCATTCCCTCCGGGTTGAAAGAGAACTCTACTCCAGTGATAAGGAAGAATTGCCTCAATCCCTCTTGGCCTTTGGTCGGTATTGTCATTCTTTGCTTACTCTGGATATCCAGTATTTGGAGTTTCTTCCAAGATCTTAGAATTTGTGGTTTGAATGTTGAATGTTCTTTGATGGAAGTGGAGCCATGGAGAACTTGGCCCAGTGGTGAATATCGGATCAAGGGGATCTTGATGGCCAAAGCTCTCTTCTTATGCCAAACTTGGTGTTTGGTTTCGGATGAGTTGATTCTGGGACTATCAAAGGAAGATCGAACCTTGGAGCAGTGGCGACAGCCTGGTCAATGGATGTTGCAACACCGGAGTTCGGTGATTGAGGAAATCACAAGGAGCGGTGGCTATCGGAGTGCAGCGGAGAAGCCAGCGCGTAAAGATCAAAACTTGTCATAGCAACTTCAGGAGCGACGGTTTCGATCCTTGGAAAGCGAGGGATTTCGATCATATAGGAAAGCGGTGGCGTCGATCAAGTAGCGAGTGGTGTTTGAGCCGGAGCGAGGCTGGCAGGATCTATCGGATGGTAGTGCGGGGGTCAGTGGGGTTGAGGGGGCTAAATAGAAAGGGATCGAAGGTAGTTGGGTTAGTGAATTTTGTGACATAGAGAAATGTACCAAATCGAACAAACAAGAAGCTCTGATCTCTGATCAAGAACTTGAAACAAATAGAAATAACTTGATCTCGGATCGAAGTTAGGCTCTGATACCAAATTGATGTAGAACAAGAATAATAACTTGATCTCGATCGAAGTTATGCTCTGATACCAAATTGATGTAGGACAAAATATGCTTGATCTTGGATGGGGGTCTTTCAACTGTGATACCAAATTGATGTGGCCTGACTCGAAGAAACAACTAAAAAGAAAGCGAATAAAATAAACAGAACAAAGTTTTCGAGTTCTTTTCGATATTATATCAAGTCTCCCAAAAAAAATAACATAAGGTGCTATTTATAGGCACCAAAATAAAATCATAACGGATAAATCCAAAAATCATAACAGATAAATCCTAAAAAACCCAAACAGATAAATCATAAAAACCCTAACAGATAAATCCTAAAAAGTACGATTAAATAAATAATAATAATAATAATAATAATAATAATAATTCGAACTTGACTTCCTATCCGTTCAAGCCAGATATGAGCCTATTTCATGCCCCATCACCCGGACTATGACAACTAAGAAAAATACTAAAAAACACTCAAAAATATAGATGTAATTAAAACAATTCATCAACATTATTTTATTTCCCTTACATTTTATTAATTTTTTGAAGAATTAAATATAGATTAAAGATGATTTATTAAATATGAGAATCTCAATCATAAATGGTAGCCAAAACTTTCATCCCCAATGAACATAAGGTTGTAAATGAAATGAGATAACAAACAAAGTTGAATTTCTTGTTGAATAGGGTCGGAGGAGGATAGAGGAAAGGCATAAAGTATTATGAAGCAAGATTTGGGAAATTAAAAACAAAAATAATTGTTTTCCGTAATTGTTAAAATTATCAATGCTTTAGACTCCAAAGCATCTAAAATTTATTTTGACCCGAGTAATCTTTTTAAATTCCAAAGGAATGCATCTATATTCAATAGAAGAAATAAAAATTAGAATAAGAAATAAATTGCAAGAATTATTAATTTCATAATTTTGGAAAAATGGTTTTCATGTCAAAAGCTTTATAATTTGAATATATCAAACATAGAAATGAAAGGAAAAAAGATACTGATGCTCTTACATTTATTTCTTATATCTATAAAAATGCAAATACAAAGTCATAAGAAGGTAAAAGATCTTTAGCGGGGCATATCATAAAAATTATGGAATCCAAATATTGTAATCCTAAACAAGAGAATAAGATCTCCATTCCCTTATTAAGGTAGCTACAAGTATAAAATTTCTCTAAGGGACTCCGCATGAAATATGACATTTATTTATATTTTATGGAAATGCAAATATACATAATACAAACTAGCTCTAAATAGTAGATGATCTTTTCCTAGGTATATATATATATATATATATATATATATATATATATATATATATATATATATATATATATGAAAAAATGATAGAAATTGAAATAGGAAATGCCTATATCACACAAAACATGTGGAACAATGGATTTTGCAGCTGCGTTATATAAAGGATTAGGAAGGCGGCAGGATGTCAAAGTCGTTATGGGGATTTGGGAAAGGCAGAAGAGTATTATAGGTTATGAAACTAGTAGTATGAGGGTAGCGCGCGGAATGAAATTGGAAAATAAAAATGGTTTTCTTTTCTTTCCGCTCATACTATTGGTTTCATTTCACTCCTCCCTCTCCCTCATTTCTCTTATTGAATCACATACTAATTCCTTGGTTTAGATTTTTTTTTTCTCACAGTATTTTTTTTGGGTTGTAAATTCATTCTTTAGGGGATTAATCAGAGTAATAAACTTTATTTATCGATTTGGTTAATTTATTTGATTTAGCACATTCATGTAATACTAGCTAATTAAGCAAATCTTACATTTTATTTACAATAGTTTCTAATAGAATAGATAAACCAGAAAAGAAAACAAGTGAATGCTTTAGTACTAGTGACATTTTCTACTGAGTATTAACAGAAATGTTAATTGATACATGAACATAATTGCTTAATAATTTATGCTTTGCAACTTGTTAATGGGTATTTTTTATTGGAACAGTTTGGTTTATTTTTTATTTTTGAAATTTACCAATTTATTTGTCGTCAATGAAAAAACAAAATATTTTTCTTTTATCACATGATAATATTCTTGATATTGTTTTCTCACTTATAAAAGTTATGGATGGAAGGCAGTTCCCATTAGTTTGGCTCTTCTGGGCGCCTTCTGAACAGAGGCCAGAAAATTCGACACTCCACACGAACCCAATACGCGCTTTTAAGTGAAGCCAGCTGAGTATAATCGTGTTTGAATCATATTCATGTTGATCTGTCTAACACGTTTAATAAATGAGTCATATTCGTGTTGACCTGCTGCCTAACATGAATTTGATCCGAATTGACCTGTTTAGTTATTATATTAATTAATTAACCTATTTAATAAGTTATTTGTGTTAAAATGGATTATTAATTATAATTCCTATTAATTTAAATAATAAAATTAATAACCATGTTAAATTTAATAGGTTATTTGTGTTAAACATAATGGATGATTAATTATAATTTTATTATTTTAAATAATCAAATTAAATATCATATTCGTGTCGACTTGTCTAACACGTATAATAAACGAATAGCTCAAGTAATGGAATGTTGACATGTTTATTATCCGTGTCGAGTTTGGGTTGGCGAATGTTGACACGATCCGTACATTGACACGACATGAATACGATCCATCGACACAAAGTGCTACCCCTATTCTAGTGTATTAATTGCAAAGGATTAAAACAATCAACTGCTAAATAAGTAATTCTTCATCAAATTGACCAGTAATTCTTCATCAAATTGACCGGTAACTCTATTGCTTTGTTAGTTTATGCTAATGACATTGTTAAGCCAACAATGATCCAGAAGCAGCAGGCACTGTCAAAAATTTTCTTGATAGTTGCTTTAAGTTTAAAGGTTGAGGAAAACTAAAATAATTAAAATAATCCTTGAAAATAACAAACCAATTTTGTCTTCCATGGAAGACAAAGCAACCAATCTTATTTTATGATCACTGGCTTGTCTCGTACATATTAGCCAATCTAGTCTATGATGCACATAAAAATTGATTGTCATCTTATAAGAGAAAAAACTTATAGTAGTATCAAATGTACATTATAATAGAAGAATCATATAGTATTATAGAATAAGAGTTCATACTATTATTACTCACCAATATTTGCATAAACATCATCACTTACTTCAGCACAGAATTAGCCATCCTAGTTACGGCCCAAATACATTAAGTCTTCATTCAAAATCTTCTTATACAAGTTATTTTTATTTAAAAAAAACCCTCAAAATAGAGAAAGAAAAAAAGAAGTGGTGAAAATATGGGGGGAATTCAACCCTGTGATGTATCTTTCGAAGGTAATAGAATAATATGTCCATAATACTAGAGTGAGTACGAAATTGGACTGACTTTCATCAGGATATTTCGCATCCATTTTGAAAAAAAAAAAGTTTAGTGAATAAATTTTAAATTAGTTATCTAATGCTATTTAGAACAAAAATCTATTTAGTTTTGAAAATTAGTTTTTCTACTATTTTTGAAAACAATATTCCTTTTCAACTTATTTTATATATTTTCAAACATTTTTATAAATAAATTTTAGAAGTAGTGCTTTTTAATTATTTTCATGATTTGTTCCATTATTTTTAAAGTATCAAGAAAATAAGAACGAATGCTGGTAGGCATGTAATAGATAAGCTGACAAATTATACTAGAAAAAAAGCACGCATCAGCATTCTTAGCTAGGATTTATATTTCTGCTCAAGCGGTTTAGTTACCTCAAGAGGTTGATGTAGAAACCCTAGTTTGTCTTTACATGTGGAACCCTTGAACTCCATACCAGAGACACTTTATTAAATTTATCAAGATGACCCATGACATAATATATTTTCATTTAGAACTTCCTTTGACTATAAATAAATAAACCTTCAGTATATGCATGCATACCCAGGTGCGGAGCCAGGATTCAGTATCAGGAAGAGCAAACTTAAGTAATGTAAAGGACCATGAATCAATGGTTCAATACTTAAAAATTTCACGGGGCAGAGCGCAGAGGTTGGGTTCCAATCACCTTATTCACAAGGGGGACTTTTTTTTTTTCAAAAATTTCATGGGGGGCGCATGGCCCGTAGGCCTAAGCTAAATTCGCCCCTGCAGCATACCTATTAATCGTTTGGGTGTGGCTTCCTAACAAAGTACTGTTTGCAACAACTTGGATTCCATTGCTCATGATTCCCAAGTTTCTCAATTGTGTTCCTCTAGATAGGTATAAAGATTTCATCCCAAGCTGAAACTAAGAAAGGGATGAAAAACTCCCATGCTTCATAAACTAAGAAAGTAACGAGGGAAGAAAGAAACAAATAAACTAGTAAAAGGAGAAAGTTAAATTAACTTTCATACAGAAAGATGAGACGATTACATAAGGTGGTAGTAACAGAGGCTAATGACAACACCATAAATATTTTGATATATGGTGTATTAACATGTCAATCTCTTGAAAAACAAAACCGTACTGCTGCCCTAGGCTTTTTAGTTCATTATAAAATTGAAAAGTGAGAGAAATGTGTAATTAGCATCTACAAATGCTGCTCAATCTACTGATTGATCCCTTGCCCCAAAGTAGCCTAATGCCTATAAAAAATCTAGAAAAGCACCTACATCCAAAGCAAAGTAAATAAAAGTAAGGCAAAAACCACCACCCAATAGGCTAATGAGTTCATTATAAATATTTATGCAATTATCACGCAACTTTTGCTAGACCTTCTATATCGAATCATGTCACGCCCCAAAACTCACCTTAGGGACATGATTGTCATTTCACATCTTAAGTCCGAAGGTTCGAAGTGCGAAACAACACCAACCTTCTATTTTGGTGGATTTTCTAGTGGGAATCTACTCATAACATACGTAAGGCAATAATAAATTGGTGAATACATGGGTGTGCGTTAGGAAATATGGCTATTTTGAACTCGAAATCAGGTCAAAATCTAACTTCCTCGCTTCAAACAAAAATGGATCCTAGTTCCCTTGGATAGCCTTGTGAATCTAAGCAAAATACCTTGAAAATTAGATCGCATAGATCAATTGAAAGCTACAAAAAACCGAACTAACTAGTTTGAAAATAAATGCATTTTATTATGTAACTGACTAAATAAAATGCCGTTAAAGAAAAGCTTTGAAGTGAGAAAAATGGAAAGAAGAGTAAAACTAAGCTTAGAACTGGCAAAACGCACTAAATTGGTGGTAAGAATAAGATAAATGCTCTCAAGATCGGCTTGAGTCTTTCAAAGCCTACCTCACTGATAAGCCGATTCCCTTTTATAGGCATTTCTAAGTAACTGTCACAGCCTACTTTCTTCAATAATTGTCTATGTCTCCACTAAAGTCTTGTTCCCCAAGTAACTTTCCACCACTGCCCACGTACTCTGTCATGTCCTGACTTGGAGAAAAAGTCTCCTCTATATTTCACCTTTGAGACAGAGTCTCAATATTCTTTGATGGTAGCTTTGACAAATTTAAAAATTCTAGAAATATCCTTGGACCTTTTCATGGGCTTTCTTGGACTGGGTTAGGCTCGTACAGTTTGGGCTTGGCATATATATTCGGCCCATTCCACTATCCTTTGAGCCGAAAAATTATTCAAATACCATTTAGGCCCAAAAAATTTATTTTTAGTGGCAACAATTGCCCCCCGCATACAATATGACCCATGGGTCATGTTTGTATGTATTAAAGTTTTTTAAATGTTAAAAAGGTTTTCTTTCTTTTCCTCCCCTCATTTTTATCATGATGCTCAAAGTGCAACTTACCCCTTTGGATGTGGATTATAACGGAAAGAACGAGCCAAAACCTAAGCCAGATTAGACGAATTAAAGAAGCCCCAAGTAATACCTCGAGAAAAGCCTCCCTCCAATTTTTCTTTCAAACCTACGGCTTTTGATCTCCCTCCTCCTCTATAACCGGTTCCTTCTGCATCAAAAGACTCTCCTTTGGGATTTGAAAGGTCCCTAGGAAGAAATCCCTTTGATTTACGTACTAATCCTTCCACATTTTCCTCTTTTCCCCCTCATTTCTCTCATCTCTCAACCCAATTCTTGGCCGAAAATCCTTGCTAAGGGTTATGTTCTTCATTGCCATCATTGTCAGAGCTGAAGTCGCCAAGAACGTCGTCGACAACATCACTACGGCTACCGTCTACTTTGCTGAAGCCGTCTTTTGCTATTGAACCAGTCGCCGCTCCTTCTTCCACTGCAAGCTTCGACTACGAGTCGGGTGGATAAGTATACATGCACCCGAGTAGTGAGGCTACGAGATTAATCTCCGTAAGGGCATAACAATAACAATATGCTTCGGCAATAACAATATGCTTCGGCATTTCTTAGCTTTTCAATTAGCTTTCATCAATTCTAGCATTGTATTTTCAAGCTCTAATCAAGTTCGACACATTTCAGCAATCTATTTTCAAGTTGTAGTCAAATTTCTTTTAATTCTTTAGTGCATTTCAGCATTCTATTTTCAAGTTCTAGTAATGTTTCTTTCAATTCCTCAGCATTGTTCATTCCATTAATTCTTAGTGCAGTTTAACATTTCCTTCAGTTTTTATTCCTGTAATCTTTATATTTTTACGAAATTATCTACTTAGATTATAGGGAACTGTCAAGGGAACTAGGGAATGCACTTTGTTTGATTTCTTGGTCCAGTCTTAATTTGGAAACACTTTAATTTCCTGGCATGCCCTATGCTTTTATTTTGTATGTTAGAGTGAAAATCACAAAATCACCACAACTATTAACCTGGATGTTGTTTCATCATCTATGATTTTTAGCGATTTTGATTCTACGTTTTATCAATGTATTGCTAGATGGAATCAATGAAATTAATTTTCTTTTCAAAAAAAAAAAAAAAAACTGACGTTTGTTTTCATAGATTTATTACGCTTTTGAAATGTCAAAAGGTATGTTCTCAGAATCATTTTGAAAACGGTTGACAAAATATAGTTTCTGTGAATACATTTTAATTTAGTTATTTAATATGATATAGAATAAAAATATATTTAATTTTGGAAAATAATTTTTACTATTTTTAAAAATAATAGCCTTTTCAACTTATTTTCCATACTTTCAAATATTTTTAAAAATAGATTTTATAATAGTGTTTTAACACTATTTTCAGATTTATGCCTTTTTTAAAATAATGATAAAAACAAAACAACTAAAAATTTTCAACTCTGAAGGCACCCTCATTTTCAATTGAGATTCATTTGAAATTTTCAATTATCATGCATTGAATTTTTGAATGTCATGATCTTCCATGCTAAATATAGGAAACTTGGGTTATAACTGTCATTTGATAGTTGATTTCCAGGGAAAAAAATGGTAAATCTAAAACCACAACCCTGTGTATTAACAATATTGAAAAATAATGACTGTTTCTTTAGACAATGATCTACTTAGATGTTGCATCAAGTGATAAACCAGAGAACTATCTGGATATGCGTATCATCAATGATAAAAAATAAACTGCAGTAAATGAACAAAAATAAAGCACTACACACAAGGAGACAAGATTGGTCAGCGGTTTGGCAAAAGCCTACATCGAAGGGGCTGAGCACAGATGTAAAAAATTCCATTATATATCAATTATGTTACACGTTGGTCTTAGGTGAGACAAGACTCCCCTTTCTCATAACCTTTTCTCCTAATTTACTCACAATGAAACATGAAACATGGAAATAAACTTCCTTATTTCCCTTCTCAACAACATCTAGACTCTTACAAACCCAATCCCATCTTCTCAACAAGAAATATCAACACTGCTCATCCTCAAGAATAAGAGAAAAACATGTAAATGCCACTTCAACTCCGAAATAGTTTCTTAATCGATCTCCTCGTGTGTATTACTCGATGATCCAATATGAACGACTTCTTATCCTCCTTTATAACCACCTCTAGCTAATCTTTCTAATATTCGGTGCAACCATGTTTCCATACCTGTCGCACCAAGCCAACTTAGAGATTCTGATTTCCTACCATACGGATCAAGGAGGAATATCTTCCTTCCTTAGAGAGTGCATCAAATAAGATCTAATATTTCAGATTTGATTGATTCAATATTACCCTTTTCTTTCTTTATTCATCACAGGGAATATTGACTCCTGGTAGAATATAGCCCTCAAAAAACGTGTTGTTCTAAATAAGGTAAGACATGACTCAAGTCATGATCTACCAAATTGCTCTGCAACAGCTGATAGGACAAGATTAAACATGCAATTTATTTTGGACCGAGACTAAGCCAACTCACAAATCCAACAAATATGAATCAATGAATTCTAGAGGCATATATAAATCAGCATAAATAAGCAAGCCTTCGGTGGATACATGGATTCTATTGAAGGTGGTTCTCATGTTTTCCGAGTAGTACTGTTCGTTCTTCAATATAAGCATAAAGATTTCATTCCAAGCTCAAACTCATGTTGACAGCTAGCTTAATCCACTTCTAAAAAGATGAAAATTTCCAATGTTTCCTCGAACTAAAGTAGCATGATTTAAATCTGACTTTGCCTTCACCCGGAAGAAATAACTAATAAACTACTAAAAGAAGTTAAATTATACTGAAAGATGAAACAATTATCTGGGATGGTTGTAACGGAGGCTAATGACAACATCATAGATACTTTGATATATGTTGTGTTAACATATGCATGCCACTCTCTTGTAAAACTAAAATGAAACTGCTACTCAAGGCCTTCTAGTTCCTTATAAATTTCAGAGACGATAGAAATGTGTAATAAAGTAGCATAATGCCTATAAAATATTTGGAAAAGCACCTACACTCACAGCTTACTAGATAAAAGAAAGGCGAAAAACAAAATTACCGTACAACTTCTGCCAGACCTTCTACATCAAATCAAAGTTTAGCAGAAATTAAGAGCAAGATATTTGAAAAAGAAGCCATATTCAAAGAAACGCAGATGCTGGAAGGGCCAAAAACAATGACAAGAGAGGTTAGAAGCTAGGTAGAATCAAGTGGAGCATTCTCAGCTGTGTCAACTTGAGCCTTCTCAGTTGTGTCAACTTGAGCCTTCTCAGCTGTGTCAATAATTGGGAAACAGGTTAGCTGAGAAAGGAAGGGAGTCCTTTCTTCTGTCAAGGTTTTTCGAGTTGTTTCAAGTTCAGCCTGAGCAGTGATCAAATTATTGGTGGTCACACTTGATTGCCAAATTGCCTCAGCTATTTCATCCTGTGCTTTGGCTACAGTCTCCCATGCGCATTTCTGATCACACTGTCAGGTCATATTTCCTTCATGCGAGTGAAAGCCTCAAAGTCCCAATTTCTGGCGCCTTGGGTTCTTGTAGCATGAAGCAGGCTATGACAGGCCTTCTTTATTCTCTCGTGATTTTTGAAGAAATAATTATCAAAGCATTCTTCTTTCTGACTGTTGTCTCCATAAGAGAACAAGAGAGAAAGAGAGAGGTCCATTGGTTAGAGAAGAAAAACACAGTTTTTTTTCTTTATCTTCACTGCCCAGATTTGATCAAACGGCCGATACCGGTTCATCTGTGGTCTCGAATGGACCTGAAATCTGAGGAGAGGTTGAGACTTGCTGATCTTCATTCTGAAACTTGGTGAAGATCTGATTTGGAGTTTCGAAGGTCATATTTGCAGTCCGAGATCAGTGCCTCTGTGCTGTGGAGTTTTCACCCGGACAGTTTTCATTTGACTAGTCTGATCCTGATTCATCCAAGGTGGTCTGATCGAGTTGATTTGGTGAGCACATTCTTAACTCATTGATCTTCATTTTGAACGGCAGATTGGAATTGGAGTTCTGGAAATAGTGGTGTTTATGTCCGAGAACAGTGACTCTGTTTTGTGAGATTTCTCTATTGTTTTATGCAAGTTGATTTGCATTTGCCAAGATTAAATTTCTTGAGATATGATTGGTATATGCCTCTAGTTTTATCTAGAGAATTGTGTAACCCATTAATTATATTAGTGGAGGTAAGCTTATGGCCTAAGGGTCCCGTGGTTTTTACTTCACATTTTGGAAGGTTTTCCACGCTAAAATTGTCACATTCATATTTGCTGCTTTCGAGCGAATCGTTATCATTTACAAATCGTTTATTAGTTCTCACAAGAGGGGATAAAATCTGGTTGTGCATTGTTTATGTTTATCCCATCAAAGTGGTATCAGAGCTGAGGTTCAAGATAAGTTGTGCCTTGTGTAGAACAATGGAAAGCAATACAAGTAGAATGATCACTTTGAATGGTTCACGCGTTCGGGAAAGGAAAATGGAAGACTTATTGTATGTGAAGGATTATTATTTGCCTGTTTGCTTCTAAAGCTGAAATAAAATCAGATGCGTAATGGAATTTACTTCATCGATGTGTTTGTGGTTATATCGCATGCTGGGTAGATGATAATGTTCTCAATCATGTTAGTGAAGAGAAACACAAGAAGTTTATGGAACAAGCTCAACAATTATATGCTTGAAAGACTGAAATAATAAATTGTTTACGACTAAGAAGATGACGAGTTTGAAGTATCAAGATGGAACTCATGACAGATCACTAATACATTCCAAGGTATTATTAATCAATTGGCCGAATGAACATCAAGTTTGGAGGAAGAGGTGCAAGGGTTGTGGATTCTCGGGTACATCGCGACTCGCGGAGACGTTTAGAACTTCTTTGTCTAACTCACCCCCGTATGGTACTATGAATATGGATTTGCCAAGAATCATGGTTCGAATGAAGAAATGAGAAGAAAGTCACATGGTTCTTCTTCAGCGCCGATGTCCTAGAAGTATCGAAAGAGTAGGAGGAGTAAGAGTAGAGGTCCGAAGAACAGAGATAGAAGCAAAAGCAAGAATAACAAGTTTACCAATGTTAAGTGTCACTACTGTCATTTGAAAGGGCATATAAGAAAGTATTGTTGCCAATTGAAGAGAGATATGAAACAAGGGAAAGTGAAGGAAAAGAAGAATGACAATTAAAGTGTGAAGATTTCACCAAGTTGCCACTACCACTGTATTTCCTTATTGTTTGCGATGATGTCGTTAATTTTTCTCGCCAGAAACCTGGGTGATTTGATGGTGCTTCCATCCATGCTACACCCTGGCGATTTTTACATCCTACACATCCGTGACTTTGGAAGTGTTAGGATGGGTAATGATGGCTCACAGCTACTGTATGGGAGATGTGCTGTTGGAGACTAGTAATGGTAATATGTTGACTTTGAAGAATGTTAAACACATTCCAGATATTCGCATGAATTTAATCTCCACAGGAAAGCTTGATGATGAAGGGTTCTGCAACACCTTCCGTGATAGTCAGTGGAAGCTCACTAAAGGTCTATGGTGATAGGGCAAAAGGAAAGAAGCAGTTCTCATTGTATTTTGATGCAAGGGTAATCGATTCCAAGATCAATGCGAAGGGATGATGATAAGATACCAGCTTTGGCATAATAGGCTCGGGTCACATGAGTGAGAAGGGCTTGATGATTTTCAGCTAAGAAGAATCTTCTTTCCGGGTATGGAAGAAGGGATCTCAAGAAGTGTGCTCACTAGCTAGCAGAGCGGCACAGTTGCATTCAAAACACTTCGCTCATACAAGGAAGCCAGTATGCTTGATTTATATTCTCGATGTGTGTGTCCTATGAAAACAAAACACTTGGTGGATCTCTATTTTGTGACTTTTATGGGATGATCATTCAAGAAAGATTCGTTTATACGGAAAACAAAAGACCAAGTGTTGGGACGCGGTTTAAGCAATTTCATGCTCTGCTGGAAAGACAACTGGTGAAAAGTTGAAATGTATCCTGACTGATAACGGGGGTGAATATTCGTCCTTTTGATGAGGCATTGTAGACAACATGGTATTCGACATCAAAAGACACCTCCAAGACTCCTCGCCTGGAATGGGTCGGGCCGAGAGAATGAATAAGACACTAGTCAAAGGGTAAGATGTTTACTGGCAGTCACAATACAAGATCTTGGGCGTAGGCCAATACCGTTGTACATGTTCTCAATCTTACACCTACGTGGTTCCTTTTGGAATTTGATGTTCCGCATAGAATTCGTCGATAATGAAATTTTTGCGGATCACTCTTGCGTGTCTTTGGATGCAAGGCTTTGTGCATATTCCCAAAGATGAGAGGTCTAAGCTTCGATGCTAAGACAAGACCTTGTATTTATCGCTATGGTCGATGAGCTCGGGTCACAGGTTTTATGATCCCGGCGTAAAACTCAGAAGAAGCCGAGATGTCAGGCTTTATGGAAGATTATATTATACAGATATCAGAAGTCTCGACGCAAATGTAGTCTCAACATAGTGATGATTTGATTGACTCGAGCCACTCCCTTTGATAAATCTTCCTACTACGTGTCAAGATTTAAGCACATGATGACCAACATGACATGGGTGATGTTGAAACCCCAATACGTCGAGGTGATGATGATGTTCATGAGCGCCACTAAACAAAGCAGAGGCTCCATCGTGATATTCCACTTAGAGGTTCAATGAGATCGACATCCTTCTACACTCCAGATTCTCGCTGATGACTATGTATTACTAACTCGACTGGGGAGAGCCCGAAGCTATGAGGAAGCCAAGGAAAGATGAAAATAAGATGAAGGGTTGATGCTATGCAAGATGAGATGAAGTCACTGCATGAGAACCATTCTTTTGAGCTTGTCAAGTTGCCAAAGGGAAAAGAGCTAAGAATTGTGTGGGTTTACAGAGTGAAGCAAGAAGAACACACTTCATGCCCTCATACAAAGCTGGGACCGGGTTGGCCAAAGGGTTCAAATTAAAAGAAAATATTGATTTTGATGAGATCTTTCTCCCGTTGTTAAGATGTCATCTATTCGTAGTTTCGGGGCTTAGCAAGCCTACCTCGATCAGATTCGGGCTAGATGACAAGTAAGACTGCTTCTCCATGGTGATTTAGACAAAGAAATTTATATGGAACAAATCCTAGGGTTTCGCAAGAAGCGGAAAGAGGATTATGTGTGTAACCGAAGAAAGTCTTTATGGTCAAGCAGTACTCCGAGGCAAAGGGTATAAGAAGTTTGAGTCGCTTGATGGGGAGCAAGGCTACCAAAACTACTCGACCATTGTGTATTCAAGGCGTAAATTCTCTACGATGATTTTGTTATATTGTCGCTTCATGTTGATGATATTCTGATTGTTGGTAGAAATGTTTCAAGAATTGATAGCTCAAGCGCTTACAAATTCCTTTGCCATGAAGGATTTGTAGCTAGTAAAGAGAATTCTTGGGCATTAGAATCGAGCTGATGTGAGCATCCAAGAAGCTATATATGTCACGGTGTGGAGCAATATATTGAAAAGGTGCTTGCGAGGTTTAACATGAGCAAAGCTAAAGTGGTCAGTTCTCCTCTACGGAATAATTTTAAGCCAAGCAGCGACATAGCCCTTCAATGTATATGAGAAGGAAGACATGAGAAGAGTCTCGTATGCCTCAAAGAAAGAGGGAAGTTTGATGTATGCCATGGTGTACTAGACCGCACATAGCTTATGCGCGCCAGGTTGTCACCGCTTTCTATCGAATCCGTGAAAACAACATCAGCAAATTATGATTTATGAGATATTTGCAGGCACTTCCAAGTTGAAACTCACTCGGAAGTGGGAAACCAAGACGCATGGTTACACTCCGCATGACATGGCGGATGGATATTAGAAAGTCTACTTCAGCTATTTGGATGACATTCAGAGGTGCCGTGTCTTCGCAATCAAGACTACAATGTCACACTCTACAACAGAGGCGTGCAGTATATTGCAAAGCAGCAGGCATGTAAAGAGTTACTGTGATGAAGCGCTTCATGTGTGAGCTCGTTTAAACAACAGCACTATGTGGTATATTGTGATAACCAAAGTGCTTATTCACCTCAGCAGAAGAATTCTACCTTTCATGCAAGATCAAAACACATTGATGTGAGGTATCATTGATGAGAGATGCTCAATGACAACTTGTTTGAAATTGGAAGATACATACCATAACAATGGCTCTGATATGTTGGCCAAAGACACTACTACGGAGTAAGCTTGAGCTTGTTGTTCCATTGGCCGATGGTGAGTCTTCCACATAGTCGGAAAGTGGGGGAGAGATTTGTCGGGTCAAGTTATTTCCTTCATGTGGAGGAGCCTAGCGCCCACCTCGAAGGCCTCTGCCTTAGCACGAAAGTTATAAGGCGATTGCGCTCTTCTTATTCTTCGAGGGACATTTTTTAGCAGCCAATTATCAAAGCTTATCTCTCCTCTTCTCGATCTTTGCTGTCTCCATACAAAAAGGAAGAGAGAAAGAGAGAGATCCATTTTTGAAGCTGGTACAAAAACACAGCTTTTTCTTTTTTATCTTCACTGCCCAGATTTGATCAAACGGCCGATACTGATTCATCTGTGGTCTGATCGACCTGAAATCTGGAGGAGAGGACAGACTTGTTGATCTTCATTCTGAACGTGGAGACCTGATTTGGAGTTTCCGGAAGGTCATATTTAACCGAGATCAGTGCCTCTGTGCTGTGGAGTTTTCACCCGGACAGTTTTCTCATCATCAGTCTGATCCCCGATTCAATCCGTGGTCTGATCGAGCTGATTTTTGGTGAGCACGTTCTAACTCCATTAATCTTCATTTTGAACGGCAGATTGAATTGGCCTGAACAGTGGTGTTTATGTGTCCGAGAACAGTGACTCTGTTTTGTGAGATTTTCTATTGTTTATGCAAGTTGATTTGCATTTGCCAAGATTAAAATTCTTGAGATATGATTAGATATGCCTCTTGTTTTATCTAGAGAGAATTGTGTAACCTAGCTAATT
Source organism: Tetrastigma voinierianum (assembly GCA_016808115.1). NCBI lineage: Eukaryota > Viridiplantae > Streptophyta > Magnoliopsida > Vitales > Vitaceae > Tetrastigma > Tetrastigma voinierianum. The sequence goes on from JAEQBH010003023.1 coordinate 47,871, forward strand.
ATATTAGCGGAGGTGTTTGGTTGCCTAAGTATCCCTGCTTTTTACTTCTCACATTTTGGAAGGTTTCACGCTTAAAATTGTTGTGACATTCATATACTATTATTGGGTGAAATTGTTATTGCTCTATTAAATTGTTTCCTATTAGGTTCTCACAAGAGGGGATAAAATCTGGTTGTGCATTGTTTATGTTTATCCCATCAATATCCGTGCTTCTATCTCAGCATTCAGTACATTAATGTCATCTTCCAGGCATCGCAGGAATTTGTTGTGTCTCTTAGACGCCTCACTCTGAATTCTCTTGCTGTGTTCCCTCTCTTCATCGAGGGCTAGGCGGGTTGCCCCTAATTCACCCTCAACACAACGCAATTTCTTTTTAGCAAGGGTTGATTGTATTGTCCGGACACTTGCAGCAATTCTCTTAGAAGACTCAGCAGATGCACTTGCTCATCTCTCATGTTTCAGTTCTTTGAGAATCGTTTCATAGGCAAGAAGGGCTTCCTCTAGTTTCTGAGAGACCTCATTATGTAAAGCCTCAGCACGTGCCCTTGCTTGTCTCTCGTCATTCAATTCTTGCTTGAGCTTCGCAAGTTCAATCTCCATTTGGTATAGCGGGCGTCTAACTTCCTAATGCACCCCTTAACCTGCAACCAAAATATAAATAAGTGTGAGATTTGGAATAGATGCGGTAAGAGAGCAGAGCGAAAGTTTATGGTTACTATTTTCTCCTTTTCTCTTGTGAATGGAGAGGAAAGAGATAAAGAGCCCTTAATGATGGCCTGCTCAGATATTGGGGAAGACGGTAGTTTTTGACTAGTCTGAAGTGGCTTGGGATCCTAATCCGGTAATGCTACCTATGGATTCATTTTGCCCTTTTCAGTAGTGATTTTTCAATTTAAAAATGAGTTGTGGTTATAGTTTTCAATACACAAAGATAGCAGTTTATATATTTAATACATAACATGATATATTGGAGTAAATTAAAAATGATTTGAGAAAAATCAATTGCAAAGAAAGCAAACAAGTGAAGTGATTTATGGAGTTGATCAATATAGTAATGCTAAATTTTTAACTATTGAGTCTAAAGTTATTAATTCTTGTACATGGAGTTCTAACCTACGGGCTCTTCAATAGACAAAGTCTGTGTTTTATATATTTTATAAGAGTAGTAAAAATCGAATGCACTACACAGGAAAATATACATAAATATATAACTATGGTATAGATGGATTTAATTTTGGGCTTGGCAGATGGATGTTTTTCTTAACAAACTAAGAATTTCAATGTATCGGAAATGGATATTTTTGTTCGTCAACAATTTCAATGGCAGAGAGAATTAATTGCATGTCATCATCACAGATATGATTTAGAGGATAGAGGAAATGAAGTTCGAAGAAGAGAGAGACAGTAAGGAAGATGAAACGTCGTCTGAGACCTTTAGCAACTAAAGAATCCTTATCAGCCTCACTCCTCTCGAGTAAAACTTAATTATATGCGACCTTCCAACTTTTCTTGTATCTGGGCTCACCGAATTGCGGCGTACAATTGACTATAAATGTAGTGCTTTTTAAAATTTGATTACTAAATGTTGTAATTAATTTCAATGGTTAACCATTAAGATCAACAGCTCTAAAGCTCCATCATGGACATAACGAGCTCTACTAAGAAGAGATAGTATATGATTCATTGTATTATTTATTTTTTTTAAACATATATGAGTGGGTGCTTCAGATCACAATCCTTAATGTTTAGATTATGATCTCGTTCGTATTTTAGTGCAATGTGTTTGAACTTCTCCTGTAGGTCTTAGTGTGTGTAGAACAAATGTTATATATTTGCAATAAAGTAAAAGCACACATAATCTTTACTGCACCGACATCCTGCCTAAGGTCCACGAGGATGTACCCGCATACAAGGATTTCTATTTAATCTGTCTGTTTACACTAGTCTTAGCTAGTACGAGACTCAGCATCACCTAACACGGCACGCTCTGAAACCGAATCACTCTTAGTGGAATTTAGAATGAACTCCCTTAATTTCCCTCTCTACAACATCGCACACCTATAACCCTCATTACATCAATATAAGAAGAAGAAAGTAAAGAACATCATCTTTAACCAAAGGTTAAAGGCTTTTAACGTGCAATATCTCAATTGAGTATCTGCACTTTGCACCCTTCAAGAGATAAGCCCGGGATTTCATTGTTTTTCTTCAAGCTTTGTCACCTGAAGGAAAAGTTAATCAATGACACACGCTTAATGCGCTATTGAAGAGTTACAAATGACAATTTCCTAAAGCAGTTTATGTTCTCGACTGTCATCAGATAAGTTTACACACAATAACACTTATAATGGCGTGTCATCTTTGGTGAATCAAAACTACGCATATTCATTTAAAGGCCATTTTCTACTCATATTATTTGAATCTAATAATTTGACTATGTTAATTTATTCCGAGTGTCATTGATTTATATGTTTTGTTAATCATTAATACTCATTATAAGGTCATCATTTTATCACATTAAAATCTTATTTTCTATTAATTTCTCATTTGTTATAAATCTCGATATAACAATATAATTATTTAAAATGTACACATAATATGAAAGTAATATAGAGGAGAAAAAAAATATCAAAGTCATATTGATAAAGCTACAAAGCTATCGATATGTACATTGATACAAAATTATAACAAATATTCCCAACAAGTTCATAGATTTAATGGGTAGGAGTACAAAATGTTCTTTAATTTGTTAGGTAGTGGATAGACTTTCCATTTATATATGTTAAGCCCATCAAAATCACTCACATGAGTCCATTTGTTCCTTCGCTCAAATGTAAAAATTAAGTTTAGATATAGAAAACTAAGCAAAACTTTGTGAGTACCAACTAGACTAAGACGACGATTATTTTGATGAGTGCTAGTGTGGTAATTTTCGCTAAAATAAATGAACATTGAACTCAAAATTATATCAATACTTGTCAAAAAGAATCCCACCATCAGATAACTTGTAAGATACAACTGACTAGAGAAAAAAAGAATGATATAAACAAAAAAGAAGGACACAACATTATGTGCATTCTAATATCCTAAAATAACAAAGTGCTTCACAATAACAAGAATTATAGGATATATAACTACATTTGGGTATATATAACTTTCTAAACTAGAAATAAGTTAAGTATTAAAGCCAAACAAAGTGAAATCAATTTATTCTAGAAGGTTTCAATAGAATTGAAATTTCAAATAAAAAAATTATACAAAAATGGATTAATATTACTAGTACAAAGGAAACTTCTAAGCTATATACTTATAAAATAATATCATAAAACACATGAATGTAAAACAATAAATCTTAAGAAACTAAATAAATCCAAACTGAAAGACATAAAGTTTCCAATGCTCAATGAAAATGAGATACCTTGCATATACTCAGTATCAATCCAAAAAGCCCCGAATATCGATCTACTATAACTACGGATTTTTCAGCTTTCCAAATAAAAATTTCTGCATTTTTGAAAGTTAGCTATAATAAGATAACAAACTAAAAGAGGCAAGGAATAGATCTAAAGAGGCTGATAGTACCATAAATAAGTTAACTCCAATCACTATTTAAATATTCTATTTTTGTCATGAGGGAAAAGGAGATTCAAATTCGCATAAAAATGAGTAGTAAGTACTAAACAATTGTAATGTCAAATTGATATATAAATCAAATTTATAAAATCTTTAACTCACAAATACAAAAATTTATTACCAAAAGGAAGCCCGAAAAACAACTAAGAATAATACAAGAAGCTCAAGGCCCCCGTAGAAAACTTAAACGGACAGCACCTTCCCTAAAACATAGAAAGGGGCATCACCGATACAAAAACACTCCGATAAAACAACACAACTGGAAGCATTGCCCACATCTCGGCACAAGCCACTAAACAACCAAAGAAACGGAGGAACCACCACAATAACCTAACACAAACAAGAGCCATTAGCCGATAACCTCGTGACAAAAGCATGACAAAAACCTAACAAAGAAAAACCGTAATACCGTACCTCACATCCCGAAAGTTATATTGTTTTATATGAAGTTAAACTCATATCAACTACAAGTAAATGATAAAAAGTTCATAACATGTATTTTGTGAATGAAAATAAGAAACTCTCTCTTTCAAAATGTAATTAAAAAAAGTTACTTATGAAAAAAATGTTGATAAATTTATGGAGGTGACTACTTGTTCGATATAACTTACTAGGAAAATCATAGTAATGCATTATGCTTCCAAATAACTACATAAAATTGCATAGATTCAAATCATCGGCAGGAGTATCATCAAATATTCTTTGTCAATCTCACATTAACTTTTGATGAGTTATTTACCAACAAAGCAAAAAAATTGATACAAATATAAGACAATTCATTACATTGTACCTTCAAGAAAAAGTTATTATCAATTCATTCCTAAAGAGGGATCCATTCTCGACTGCATCATTTATCTCCATTGCCATAAGACTTTCCCATTAAACTAATAATAACAACGAGCAACATACACCATTGATTAGTTAAGCTGATATAGTAAACAATAGGAATATTCTGAAAATTTATTAACAGCATAGATTAACCTTTGTTGTGATGCCTTGAATCAATTATACTGTCCTTCATGTATCTCATTACATAATATCCAATATTTACACTACTCCGTCAGTCAGACACTACAAATGAAAAGAACAAATGTAACCCATTATATTAGATCCTAAATTAAAGTGTATGATTCTAGTACTTTATCATTTATGAACTCGAATTTATAAATCACAATCAAAGTGAAATAATTTATACTAACCATGACTTTACCCATGTAGGTCTTTCTTAGATGTTTTTTGCTCGCTGGTGGATGGATTCTAATGCCCATTCTATACAAAGACAATAATAAAGTATATCATCAATCATTCAAGTATTGCACTTATAAACTTACATGTTAACAATATCCTTCAAGTCATCACATGGTTGATGGCATCTAGTCGCTGTAGTATGTCATTATCAGTTCTCGTTTTTACAAGGCTACCAAACACCAATGAAAACATGGTTGGGTTAGTTATCCATTGCATCAATTAAAATATTTAGTCTCTGCGGTACGCATGGCTAGACTAATATTAACTAACATGATCATAAGGTCGCAATTTCACTTAAAATATTAATTTAGCTATTCTTTAAAGGTGTAAAAATCGAACTATTGGTTTTCTTTAAAAGCCTCCTTTAACTACACTTGCGAACATCTCTGTTAATATAACATCACTTGTAAGCAAAACTAAGAAAAACATGGTTAAGACAAACACATTCGGGAGAGATAGTATAACTATATAATATTCTAGGTTAGAATTTGATATCCATTCATATAAAAGGCCATAACTATGCACCATGCAAAACATACATCTAACATCACTTTATCATGATTATAATTAATCAAATTAATCATTTATGGGCGTTTAAATTTGGGGTCTTAGGCACCCATGGTCCATGGGCAGCGCTCGCGCTGGCCGTTGTATAAATTGAATTATTAATAACACAATAATTCCTTGTATAAATTGAATCAAGATGATAGTCAGGAAAGATCAATTCAATTCAAGAATTCTAAATGGTTTATGCCTCCATTTTACTTCCGACATTTCAATTCTTTCCAAGTGCTTGGGCTTTGTAGTTCTTGCTCTTTATTTTTCCGGTCTCCATCATCATCATCATTCAAAAGTGTTTACTCTACATTTGAGACTGTGTGGATGGGGATGGTCACTTCCCTTGTTGTAAATATGTTATGCCACACACTTTAGAGAAAACGCACTGTTATGGCTGCAGAATTGTTCACCTAAATAACCTCTATTACCTTTGACTGGTCTATCCAAGTAGCATCTACTTGTACAAATGCATTTGGTAGTTTCTTTTTCTGCAACTATCACTCATCAATTTGATCTTCTATTCTTCATTAGACTGGTCTATACAATTATTGAGAAAACAAGAAAGCCAAAACTTCCATTCAACATGGCCCTGTTTAGGTTTTTTGTTTGAACATGGGGGCGTGGATGTTACCGGCTTGCCACAAATGTTGATTAGAAATTAATCACTATGCATAAATTCCCATTTAAAAAAACTAGGAAATAATTAATCTTGTCTTCAATCTTGAAATATTCTTGCCTATTTAATCACATGCGTAAATTGAAGAAAAGTAGTTTCTAACTTTCATTCAATTCTTGATGTCAGAATGGTAAAGAAAGATCAAACAAAACATGTAAGAGAAGAATTTATTGAAGGCAATTTTTATTCGGGCCTTTTTCGAATAAACACCTTCTACACAACACATGCTCTCATCTATGCATGTTACTGCACGTTCAACCTTTTCCTTACATTATACTACATGAAAAAACATAATCGGCATAATCCCTCAAGCTTCCTCTATTACATTATGTCTTACCAAGCCATCACCATAATTAGGCCACTAACCCCTTTATTTCTCAAGATCTTTTCCTAGCTTGAATACATATAGAACCATTAGAGCTTGAATCAATAACTAATTAGGTTATTAGACCCACTTCCTAACCTTCAACAACCTCTAACAAACTGCTCTCAAAGGACCTTACGGAGCAAGCAGGCATACCAGAAAGCAACCTGTGGATCATTCACTCTACTACATCACATTCCTCATACAAAAATCAAGGGAAAAAATAAAAAGAAAAGTCAATCAAGAAACCTAATACTCAAGCACAACAGGAATCATGAATGAAAACAATAGAGGTATACTGAAATCAAAGAAAATATCAATCGGAAAAATAATACCTGATTCTGATAATAGATTATGGTCACAAAGTGTCGGAGACCAAGGATAAAATGGTGGGAATAGATGAAATCAAGAAACGTGGGCTTTATCAACAGAGATCCTCCGGAATCCACCCCATTGCTCACACCAATATGCCACCCCAAGAAAAAGTTTCAACTTTCTTCTTCAACTTGCTTTATCAACCTAAATATACACTCGGTTATCCTAGAACCCTTGTTCCATTTTTGTAGTAGTGAAAATTTCTAAAAAAGTTTGGGCTTTTCATCACTCAAACTCTTAGCTCATGCCTTTCCCCAACTAGAATCGATTTCTCCGATCTCTTAGACAATCCTCTCTATCATATGCTAAATGATCTTAAATTTCTTCTCCAAAATACTCCTCATGGACATCCAAAATGTGAGGGTTGAGGGTTATTTCCGGTTTGAGAATGGGATATCAAAGATAGGGTTTTTAGATTTTAATGTTTAAGAAAACAACGTTATTTATAATTTATAGATGATGACGTTTTAGAGAAATTTTATATTTTTTTTCTATGACATTGTAGAAGCATCAAGATTGAGTCTACAAGTCATTTTATAGCTAAATAGAACACTTTGAACTATGACACTTAAAGAAATATCAATATATTCAACAAGACAATGACGTTTTAAATTATGTCATTGTACATTTAATCATAATCGTATAATGACATTTTTGCAAGTGCTGGCCAGATGAAGCGTCATAAACAAACATTTTTATGTGTGTGTTCTCGAAATTGCAGTTGAGCAACTCTCATGATCCAAATATGTTTCACATTCTGCCGAAGTCTTGATAAGGTTTGATTATTATCCTAATATGACTCCAACCCTACATTCTCTTTTTTGTTCTTTCCTTTTAGCTATCATAGCGGAATTAGGAAAAACTTTCATTAAGCATCCTCCTTGCAACAGAATCCTAAATTGTTTCTACCTTGGGCCTTGACGCTTGATGTCCAAATCTTATGAGATTTGATCATTATCCTTTTGCCAATATAGATCTTAGGCCTATCGGTTACTTGCTCCCTAAGTTCCTTGGCCTCCAAAGCTAGTAGACTCACGTGCGTCTCACCTACGCCCGTTCCCGACCCCAGTCGGCCATATCCCTGCATTGTGAGATGCCCTTGTCTATATGCTACATTTCCTCGTCTACCAAAGGACTTCACCTCTAATTTATCAAATCTTCATCAAACTCGATCTCTGAAGTCGCTATTTTTCTTGAAGAGCCATTGAGACGAAGATATGAACAATTTTAAACCTAATAATCATAAAATGAATTATGATAACTTATTTTAAGATATTTTTTTCTCTTAGCCACTTGAAATAACCAATTCTAGTTTTAATTTATGGGCATCATCACATGTGGAACACGTAAGAGTGATTTTAGTTTTCGTTTGCACGTTGAATATATAATATATTTAATTATTTAGACGCAATTGAAGGGGAAAATTTTAATTTAAATTTCAAAATACTTTCTTAATATCCTTTTTATTTATAGCTTACCTAACAATGATCTTTGGAATTCTATGATTTAGAAAGCTAATCGAAGTGTTGTTGTTGCAAAATAAACAGTAAATAGGAAGAAAATCACTAAAACAAAAAGATTTACGTGGTTTGGTCAATGTGACCTACATCCACGAGCGGAGAGAGTATTTTATTGATTATAGCTTTCAAGTACACACTACAAAACCTTAAACACCCACACACACACACACACACACACACACACACACACACACACACACACACACACATATATATATATATATATATATATATATATAGTAACCGCCAAACGGCCCCCGCACTTCCCACTAGATCAGTGTTGGGCCCCCGGGTTCGGGGCCTTGCAGCACTCATGCTCCATCATCACCACAGATCTCACAAAAATCCCTTTCAAGTCTAGCTCCCAAAATATTTCGAGTCGAGTCATAATTTGGGTTACCACAAAATTCTAGTCATTTAACAATTCTCCACCTTGACTTGAATTTTTCAAAACCAACAACATAAAAACAAAAGTTCCTAATGAACTATTCCCAAAGGACCTCATGCTAGTGCGACATCACTGCCCACAATGTTTAACTTTTCTGTAGGCAATGAATTAGTCAACATATCGACTGGATTATCTGTCGTGGCTATCTTCTCTATGGAGAAAACATTACCCTCAATGATATCTTTAATAAAGTTCAACTTAACATCAATATGCTTTGATCTTTCATGATAAACTAGATTTTTTGTCAAGCTCAAAGCACTTTAACTATCACAATAAATGATATGTTTCTTCACATCTAAAGCCAAACTATCAACAAGACCATGTAACCAAATGCCTTCTTTAACTCCTCTGTTAATGATAGAGATTCTAATCTCTGAATGTTGATGTGCAACTGCAGACTATAATGTTGCTTTCTTCAACTATAGCATAACCAGTTATAGTAAACGCGCAATATCAATGATCTTCAAGAGATCTCCACCATAATTAGAATATGTATAGCCAACAATATCACTAGTAGAACCACTAGAAAGATAAACCAAACATAAGTTACTCATACCTCTCAAGTCTCGCATAATCCATTTAACAACTTCCCAATGGGTTTTTTCAGGATTACTCATAAATCTACTTACCACACTAACCGCATGAACTAGATTTGGCCTAATGCACACCATGGCATACATCAAACTTTCAATCAGATTAAGTATGACTAATTTCGCGCAATCTTTGTCTTCATGTACTCTGATGATATCATCTAGCATCAGCGTCTTAGTGGCTCATGCTAACGGAGTGCTAACATGGTTTGACTTCTCCATTTGAAAAGACTACAACACCTTTTCAATGTATTTATGTTGTGACAAATACAATAGGCCTACTTTTCGGTTTCTCCAAATCTCCATGCCTAGGATTTTCATGGCTGCGCCTAAATCCTTCATCTCAAACTCATTGCTCAACAAAGTCTTCAAATTGTCAATTTCGACGTTACTGCTAGATGCAATCAACATATCATTAACATATAGCAAGAAATATATAAAGGAGCCATCCATCTATTTTTTCGAGTAAACACAGTTATCATACTGATTACGAACATACCTATTAATGATCGTTTCTTATAGTACATCGCTTTAGTGGACTGCTTTTTCAAGCCATGCAAAAATTTCTTCAACAAACGCACAAAATCTTCTTTTATAGAATAAAGAAAATCATTTGGTTGAAACATATAAATCTGCTCCTCTACATTTCCATTCAAGAAAGTAGTTTTGCATCAAGTCAAGCCCAACTCGTCGCATGACTTACCATGGCTGGGATAGAACCAAATGGTCTTATGAGTCACAACGTGATAAAACAAGTCAGCATGAATCCCCTTCCCTTAGAGAGCCTACGTGTTACTATAAAGTCGTGCCTTGAATCTAGCAGATTCAACCCTAGGAATACATTATTTCTTCTTAAAGACCCATTTGCATCCCACAGGCTTCACACCCTTTAGTAATGGTACAAGTTTCCAAGTCTTATTCTTAGAAAGTGGACTCCAGATCTCTCATTCATAATTAGCCATTTTGTTGCTTTTACCCCACTTCCTTATATGATCGAGGCTCATCATAATTCATGCCGCTTAATCGCCAATGTATAAGCAACTAATTAGAACTAGCAATACTCAAATAATTTGCATGCCTAGCAGGCTTTTTGATTTCCCTCTTCTGTCTCCTTCCCGCTATAGATTATATTTCATAATCTTGTACATCTATGGGCTGAGTTTCATGTTTTTCTAATATCTTGTTTGAATTTTCAATTTCAAGTTCCACCTTCCGGTCAACAGATCAATTTTACCTGTAGATTCTTTCTTTGCTTCATTTTTTCTCGACTCCAATATAGTATCTCATCAGCAACACATCTCTACTAGTAATAAATTTGAGGGGTTATATCCTTTTGTACACCGTAAACGATCCCTTTAACTCCTAGCGAAGATCCTAGAAATATGCATTTTATCGCTGTGCTCTAGTAGTTTACCATCATTAACATGACATAATAAGACAACCAAATATCACCTTGGTAGATAATTAGAGGAAATCTTGTGAATACCTCTTGAGTAGTCTTAAAATCAGTACAGGTGATGAGATCTATTCACGAGATAACTAACGTGTGCATTTACCTCAACCCAAAATTCCTTAGGGAGACTAGCATATAATCGCATGCATAGCATACCTTGCAGAAGTGTTTGGTTCATGCTTTCTACAACTTCGTTCTGCTGTGGTGTATGTTGTATAGTGTGGTGCCTCACTATACCTTCTTTCTTCCAGAACTCATCAAACGGTTACAAAACTCAGCCTATTATCTCTCGGTGTCTTGTTTTGTTGCTTGATATGTCTTTCAACCGCGATGTTTCCACTCCTTGAACCTCACAAACACTTCATCCTCGACTTAGAAAATACACCCAGGCCTTTCTAGAGTAGTTATGTCGATGAATGTAACAAAATAGTTGCAAACCTTTGTGAGATTTGAAAACGATAAGGATCCCACAAATCGAATGAATATACTCGAGATACGTGAAATAATGTATAGAAACTAAACACGACTGGCGTTGCTTGCCCGGCGACCTGATACTCCGCAAAGTACAGTTTTTTAGTTTTAACCTTTATTCCACTTTTCAGCATTAGTGCTTGCTCCTTTCATGTGACTCAATCTACAATGCCATAACTCTGTACAATCATTATCTTGCTTTGAAGCATATGAGACAACCATTGTTCCCATCACTGTATTCCCCAATAAAGTATAAATACCATCTTTGTAAATTTACCGCTTCATTACTGACCATATCACCCTTGATACTTTAATGCGCCATCATTACCACGACAAACTTGAATCCTTGCTTATCAAGAGCACCTAAGGAAATAAGTTTTTTTCATAAACCAGGAACATACCAGGCATTATATGTTCTAACAATTCCATCATACATTTTTATCTGTAGTGAACCACTACCCATCATATGAAGCTGCTCTTCATCACCCGACATCATAGTGATGTGCCATTCTTTAAAATAATTAAACCAATGTTTGTTGAAAGTTAAATGATAGGAAGCACCAGTGCCCATCACCCATGTATCTAAAGAATTAGAAGTCTGGCGATTGAAACATCACTACCTTCAGTTCACCTTCATCGAGTTGCTTATCTCTTATATAAATGGTATATGTGATTCCTTCTTATAGCTATCATTCTTCCCCTAGTGAATGATCAATCTAAAATGCCCAAGTTCTTATAGTGATATTCATTGAGGTCCCCTAAACTTCAATTTCGAACGTGTCTTCATTTTTATTACCACCATTCCTTTCCTTGCTCATGCCCCTAGTGACAACCAGACCCGAATATGAATTGTTTTCAATGAAACTCGAGACCATCATCTTTAATTCCTTGGACTGCAACACAACTTTTACATCACCAACAGAGAGTGTATATCTTCCATACAACATATGTCAACAAATTTTTCGTATGAATTTGGCTAGAACACACGATAATTATGGCTTTATCCTCTTCCTGATTCATGCCACAATAGGTGTATCGGAATCAACAAAATTTATATCACAAATCCTGCTGCTTGCAGTAGTCGAGCTCTTCTTGATATAGTGGCTCTAGAATTCGAACACAGGGGATGGGTTTTCTTCGTACAAATTGATTCTGAGTGAATCAAAATGGTGAATTTGGAGTTTGGATTTTAGGTTTGATGAAAAGCATTGAGGTTTGGTTGTTTCTGTTGAAAATAAAATAAGAAAAAAAATGTAAATGATAGAACCCCTTGATGTTAGGCCCCTTTGGGGTTGGATTCCCTAAGAGCAGCGGGTTCAGGTCCTTTCCTCGTGGTGGGGAGGATGACATATAGTCATCTCCCCGGCTTGGATCTTCATTTATCTATAAACCTAACCCTTAATAATTATCCTTTGAAAAAAAACGGCATCCACTAGCCATCGATTGCTCGATCCGTTAAAAGCATAAATCACCTTGACTCACCTCCTGATGGATCATAAATGATAGCTAACAAACATCGATGGATCTAACATTAAGCATTGATGAGCCCAGATTGCAAGTAATAACCATTCAAGGAGACTCAAAGGATGAAAACTGTGTTAAACGGGGAGAGCCGGTGGCGCGATGGATGCACAACGATGAAAATCATGGAACACCGGCTGCCTCAAGATCCGGCCTGATAGCCTTCATCTTTGGGGGAGAAAGAGGTTATGGCGCTCATCCTCAGAGTTGTCATCCTTGGAGGTGTTTGGCTAGTGAGAAAGTGGATAGAAAATGAGAAAAGGAGAAAGTGAATGACGAGGGAGAGTTGAAAGCTTCTCCCAAAAAATTGTGTAGAAAGTGATTGATTTTCACATCGGCAGTGAGCTTATATCTTACTAGGGACGAGGAAATTGTGAATCAATAAAGAGAAAGTTAGCATGCAAGAGGCCCAATGGGAAGAAATCGAAAGAGGAGCAAAGCCGCAAATTCAGCGAGGCGGCGAGGTGACAGGCGAAGATGAGCGATCCGGTGGATTGTGACGATGCGCAGCAGGAAGCATTCTTGGTCTCCATTTTTTCTTCACTTACGCTCTTAACATACGGGATCTTATGCGCAGCGATGAGTTCGACTCGGGGATCTTCATGTTTAGAGTTGACTCGATAATTTTTGGCTAATTATCTTGCAAAAGCACAAAATTAGCCGCAGTATGCTCGGTAAGAATGGCAGGGGACCTTAATGTACAGAATTGAGTTAATTAAGCTGAATTAGTATAAAGTGCTGAAAACCTTAAATAATAAGAGTTCGAAATGATGCTTTTTTGAGTATTAATCATTTCCTCAATCTTAACATCCAACGCCTTGTAAATTAAGGATGATTCGATTAAAAGCTATCCAACTATGTTCATTTTAACAGAGATGTAGTTTTAGGTCATCCTCATTGAGGTATCTAATGATGCTGATATAAATGATTCATTAAATATTTTTTTAGGTATTTACCTTCAAGGTTCTTCCATAAGGAAGCAGCGTTCGTTTCGTCAACAACCTCCCTTAAAACTTCATCACTCAAACTAAGCTGAATCAAACAATGTGCTTTAACCATAATTGCATCCTTTTCTGTCGCCTCCATCTTCTTTAGTAATTTTTATTTTCCTTCTAACGCTTATGCACATCCTTGTTGAACTAGAAGAGCCTTCATCTTCACCTTCCACAGTGTGAAATTATTTAAGGCATTGAATCACTAAATTTCAAATTTATGAAAAAGCGTCTTCTGGCAATCGTAGTGGCTTGACTAGGGCTTTGATACCAATTGTTGCAAAATAAATAGCAAATAAGGAGAAAATAAACGAAGAAAATTGAAAGAACATATAGATTTAGGTGGTTTGATCAATGTGACCTCCGGGTTCGAGCCTTGCAGCCCTCACCCTCCATCACCACCACAGATCTCACAAAAAATCCTTTTTGGGTTGAGCTCCAAAAAAATAATAATAAGTCAAAGTCGCTAATTAGGGATGCCCCTTGAAATTCTAGTCATTTTACTTGATTGTGTTTGTTATACTTAACTTTGTCAAGTAATTTATGAATTGTATTATTTAGCCTTTCTTTGAGCTCCAAGTGTTGCTACACCTTTTTTTTTATTTTGAAAAAAAGAATAATTTTATTGATTTAAACTAGCAATACATCTATAGAAAAACATAATCAACTTCACTAAAAACCAAAGAGGATGAAACAACATCCAGGTTAATAGCATAATGAATTGACTAAAAGCCTACACATCTAATAACCTTATAGTGACTAGAATACATATGACTCGAGTTCTACAAGATATTGACGACCATGATTTGATTTGTTGTCTTTGTTTGATCCAATATGTTTTGCTCATTTGAATTTTCCATGCACAATAAACACTGCAACAAGAAGACAAAAAATAAAACATCGTACAAAGGCAATACAACCACACACCACACAACAAGACGACAATGAAATCACGAAAAAAATAAATTAAAACCCAGATTTTTGTGGAATAACCACTTTATTAAGAAAGAAAATTATAGAAAGAGGTGTAGAGGGTGTAGGGACCTTGATCATCGAAACCTTTGAGCATCAGCAACACAACATGAACCTGCAAAAGGGTGATATGATGATGGTGTGCCGACCACGCTCTCTGATGATTAAGTCAGCTCAAGATGGAGAAGAAGAAGCAGAGAGTTCATATAATTGGAATTGCTCTTACCTTCACATCGTGGGGGATTTCCTGATTTATAGGGGTCGATTCACAAATCTCCCCTCAATTTTAGGGATAAAATCTCATTTTCCTATAAGGGATTAATCTTCCGAGAAATAAGGGATTTGGAAACTGGGAAATCTGCTGATAAAGTATATCTTTTGCGTATTTCTGGCTCATGCGCTTATCCTGTGAACTTTCCATATGCAGTGGGATGACGGCTAGGGACTTGAAATCCTAAGATGGGCATACAAAACAAGTCTTTGAAGACACATAGCATTCTGGCTTGGGTTTTAAAGGCTCTCCCATATGGATAATAGCCGATTGATTTCAATATGATACATGGGCTTAGACTGTTTCACAATGCGGGCCAATCGGGCACTAGGCCCATTAGGTAGTAGGTCTAAAGATCATGGTATTCACAATGCCCCCCTTTTCCCTATGGAACTTGATACCTTTTTAGTCAAGGGAAAATACTATGCTTTTAAACCTTGGGTGCGGAAAGTTGAAAGGATTTGTAGAATTGATGAGTATATTGAACACGCCGGAAGGTGAAGTACGTTGAGATACAAAGCACGTGGAAGTGCATGTCTGCAGTGCATGGTGCCTTGAGGGCGCATGGTGCCAGGACGGGGCGTTTAATGTGCCTGTTGATGTTTTGCCCCTATATATAGGGGTTGGGCTCAGTCATTGATTTCTTTCACGATTTCTGGCCTGCATTGCCTATTGAAATTATATTTCTCCTGTGTTTTTGTAAACTTTTCTTTCAAAGGAATCATTGGAGATCCCTTGACAACTTTCAACTTTCCGGTGAGTATTTGCGACTCAAATCTCATTTGTATCGCTTTCTTTATGTTATTTTCTATGGCTTTGTATGTTGAGTATTTTTGGGTTAGAAAGTTGTTGCTTCTTTCTGAGGATGCGATCGTCATTCACTGGTGGGGTTCTGGTGATGATGTTGCAGGTTGTATGTGGGATGTTCCCAGGTTTGGGGACATCCCATTAGGTTCTATGAGGGTCCTTAGTTTGGGGTTCTTAGGTCCTGTCGCTAGTTGGTTGTCAAACCTCTAAGAGGGGTTTCTCTTGTCTTTATAGGGTTTTATCGTCTTTGCTGCTTAATGGGCCTTCAGTTGAATCCCTTTTTCTGTTTGTCTGCCTTTAAAATTGCGAGAGGTCATGAAGAGACTTTTACTAGTCAAGTTGGGAGTAAAAGGGGACTTTCCGAGAAGCACCCACTGTAAGCAGCCTAGTCACTGCTATGTCTGTGGAGGAATTGAGGTCGTTTAGTCAGGTTCCTACCGACATCAAACTGAAGGTGGTAGACAACCCGGTTGCCCTAACCATAGATGGGGCAGATAATGTCGTCCATTTCACCCATGAGTAGTTTGCTGCCGGACTTCGCTTCCTTATCTTGTCTTTGGTGAAGAAGTTTCTACACTTCACCAGGGCACCTCCTACACTTGTTCATCCGAACGTCTTTCGGATTCCGATGGGTTACAGTGTGCTAAACCTTCTCTACCAATTGGATATTTCCCTGGTAGAGATTTGTTTTATTTTTACTTTGAAGCTTGGGGTTTGGGGACATTTATCTATGTCGACCCATAGCCACCGGCTACAACTTGTAACTGGGCTCTTGAACTCTCTTAAGGCTGAAGTAAAATGGGATGTTTTAGTTGAAGGTCTGTGGTATGAAATGCCAGGTTCTTCTAGGCTTTCATTTGATCTGAATCAGTCCCTCACGTTCCCAGGTTTCTTTCAGCTTGATGGAGCTTGTACTTCCTTAGGCTATCTATATTTTGATATGCCCATTCTCTCTGAACTTTTCGTAGGTAGGTGCATATGAGGCTGTTTGGTCGGCCTAGGTGGAGGCGGGAGAATTTGGATGCAGCCAGACAACTATTGAGATCACAGAGGTCGCGATCCGTAGGTTCCTTTTGTTCTGAAAACTTGAAGGAGTTAGGCACTAGTCCAGCACTTATAGTCCACAGTCATCCCTCGTCCATTTGCCGGAGGCTTGTGGGGTGAGCACTTTGTTCTTCTTTGACCTTAAAGTTGATCACGGGTAGTTCTTCCTGAGCGGGTTCGATCGGGGAGCCTCAGGTTGAGTTCTCTTAAGAAGCCTTGACTACCTTTGTTCGGCCCGATCAATCACCTTTGGTCATACAAGATCTAAATCCTGCCCCCCAAGCAGAGAAGAAGAGGAAGGGAAAGAAGGGGACGAGGCAGCTAATGGACTGAATTAAATCTTCCCTCTGAGAGAGACTTAGGGTGTCGTCACGCTCCCCGGGTGCTGGTAGGCAGAAGCTAAGGAGAGTGAGCACGACATGTCTAGTCTTGCTACCGAATTTGTTACGTGGATGTGCAAGCGAGCTACGAGTACTCAAGGGGAAACTACCCCCGGTTCTGAAGTACCAAGCAGCAAGGGTCCAAAATAGTCGGGTTTAAATGAAGAGGTTTAGAAGAGCTCGATAGTAATTACTTCAGACTCTAGAGGCAGGCCTCGATGCCTTTCACCTTTAAGGCGCCTAGGATGCCTCGAGAACTTGTTCATCCTTAGATGGGACTCCAGCGGAAGACCTCAGATAAAGTTATTGGGCGAGGCTCCTCTACGGAAGACCGGTCGTTGGCACGCGACTCGGCTAGAAGGTCGACACAATTGTCGGCTTGGAGTTAAGAAAGTCTGATAAGGTACGGTGCTAAACTCACCGTTAAACTAATGAAGTGGGATCATTTTTCGACGAACACGTCACGTTTCTATTCAGATCTTGCCCGATCAGTATTGGCGAATTTGAACCACTTGTGAGGCGCTCTATCTGACATGCACGAACCACACCGTCGCCGAGATCTGGAGTGGTGGATTTTAATAATCCATTCCCTTACAGCTGTGAATAAAGAATATATATTCACATGAGCCTCCTAAGAGGCATCATGGGAGAGCACCACTCTAAAGAGGAAGACCTCCCGGCGTGATAAAGTTAGAGAAGCGAGCTCACTCTCTGATGATTGGTTGGTCTACCTCTCCTGGCTAAACGATCCAACCTCACAATTGTCGGCCCGCCTTACGAGGGGCTAAGAGAGTCCCCGATGGTACAGTGCTAAAACTCACCCGTTCGCAGATGAAGTGGGATCATCTTTCGACGAACACGTTTGTTCCTAGATCGAGATGCGCGGTCGTTATTGACCGGCCCCAGACCCTTCAGCAGTGACACTTCTATCACCAACATGCACGAACTCTACCCTACCAACCTTCGAATACCGGTGGTTGCTTTTTCTGAAAAGCATTCCATTCCCTTCCCCAACTATATGAATAAAAAATCCTACCAGCGTGTGGCTTAAGATGGAATGCATGTTTGCAACTGTGATTTTAATAAGATGGTTGAGTTGGTAAGGTTATACTTCTAACGTTTGAACGTGAGTCTTATGTTGTGATTTTCTTCTAACACCTTTTTTTTATAAGTTGTCATTGCTATTTAGAAATATGATGCGCTATACAGAGCTTCATATCGGTGGACGAAGGCGAAGTTGCGACGATATGTAGTCTGTTGCTTCCAAACCTGCACCTTAGAAAGGCCTTAAACCAGAGACCCGAGGCTAGGTCTAAGCATTGGGAATGGAAGGCTAAGGAGGGTGTAGAGAGGGATTATTAGTATTGGGAAAAGAGAGGGATGAAGCTAAAGAAGCTCCCAGGTCACGGAGCTAGGTGCCGTCGCTGTGGGTGATGCGAAGGCACGGGCGGAGGATGACATGGCTAGGGTCCAAGACACCCTAGTGATTGTTGAGGAGGCCAGGCGCAAGGCTGAGGCTGAAGTTGCCTCCCTAGAGGTTGAACAAACTTCACTTATGCTGGAGGTTGGGGCAACCAAAGATGAAGTGTCTTCTCTTCAATCTTAGGCGGGTAAGGACAAAGCAACCATGGAGGAGGACTATCAAAAGGCCTTGGGGCTGATTTTTGCCTATGGTTACGGATGTTGTATGTTGAAACCTGACATACGTGGTGTCAACAAAGTTCTAAACAACATGCTGTTCCTCCATTATATTACGCTGGGGATTTTTGCGAGACCTAGGTGTCTTGCGTTGCGACCATGAGGCTAGAGTAGCCGGTGGGTAAATCGAAGAGACGAGAAGAACCCGAAGGTTATAAGGTTGGGGATTTTGTTAGAACATCTTAAGTTCCTTTTTTTTTTTTTTTTTTTTTTTTTTGAAATTTCTGTAAGGGGCCCCTTATGGCCACCATGATTCATATGTTTTTATGGAACAACTGACGCCTTTGGCGTATTTTAGAAAATTTTCGATATTTGATATTTGATTTACTTATGCAACTGATATCCTTTATTTCACAACCTTTTGCTACGAGTCTTAACTAGGATAGTTGCACTAGGGATATTACCGTTATAAGTTTTTGAGAACTAGAAACCGGTATGGATTGCACATGGGCTAGTAGGTAAAGCACCATTTATGAGCTTTGACTTTGCTTGATCAGGTTTGGAGCCATTTCACAGACTTTGGCGTGTGCGGTGAATTACATGGGCGCCGGTCTTTGGCGTGTGGAAACATCCTAGGAGCCACTTCTGGTCTTTAGCATGTGTAGAAGGATAGGAGCCACTTTTGGTCTTTAGTATGTATCAACAGGTTAGGAGCCACTTCTAGTCTTTAGTATGTGCCAATAGGCTAAGAGTCACTTTTGGTCTTTAGTATGTGCCAGCAGGCTAGGAGCCACTTATGGTCTTTAGTATGTGCCAGCAAGCTAAGAGCCACTTCTGATATTTGGCATGTATCAGCAGGCTAGGAGCCACTTCTAGTCTTTAGTATGTGCTAGAAGGCTAGGAGCCTCTTCTGGTCTTTAGTATGTGCTAGCAAGCTAAGAGCTACTTTTGGTCTTTGGCATGTGCCAGTAGGCTAGGAGCCACTTATGGTCTTTAGTATGTGCAGCAGGCTAGGAGCAACTTCTAGTCTTTAGTATGGGGGCTATTCCAAGAATTGAAAGAAAATATTTAAAAGAAAACTTTATTGATAATACCTCTTAAGATGAATAACATTCCACATCCTAGGCACTGGTGTCCCATCTAGTTTATTTAATTTGTACGATCCGGCTGCCCCCACTCTTACTATCATGTATGGTCCCTCTCAATTTGGTTGGAATTTGCTATTTCTTTGGGTCGTGGAGTGTTCTCAAAGACTCTTCTCAGGGAACTAGAGTCTCCTAGCACAAGATACATCTTTTGTCTTACATATGCATTATATAGGTTGTTATTCTTCTTTGGTATGATGTACAAATACGGATCTTTCATTCACGGAAGTTAGATCTATTATATCTAAGTCTTTGTGATGAAGCTGATATTAGCCTTCTCGGGCATTTTAAGTGCGAAGTGTGGAGCTCAGTTTCTATAGGAATTATGGCCTCCATCCCATAGGTGAGAGAGAATGGGGATACTCCAATTGGCTTCCGAGTGGTTGTTCTATAAGCCTAAAGAACTCATGGTAGTTTGTCTACCCATTTTCCTTTAGCTGAATGTAGACGCTTTTTCAAAGCCGTCAAGAGAGTTTTGTTAGATGCTTCCACTTGCCCATTGCTCTGTGGGTACCGTGGGGTTGAGTACAAGTTTTTGATTTCAACTCATGGAAAATTTTTTTGTATACTTCGTTGTCAAAATGTGTTCCATTGTCAGTCACAATTGATTAAGTCACTCCGAATCGGTAGACTATATTCTTCGACACTAATTGGACATCTTTATCTTTTATGGAGGTGAAGGTTTTTGCTTCTATCCATTTGTTGAAATAGTCGGTGGCAACCAATAATAACTTCTTCTGAGTTAGGGCGGTAGGCAGTGGTCCAACTATATCTATTCCTTATTGAGTAAAGGGCCAGGGGCTTGTGATGGTGGTTAGATCTAAAGCCGACACCCTTGAGATGGGGGCTTTTCGTTTGCATCAGTCGCACTTCTTGACGAAGGCGGCTGCATCTGCTCTCATGGTTGGCCAATAGTAATCTTTTGTATGGGCCTTGTGAGCCAAAGTTCTACCGCTTGGATGGTTTCCGCATATTCCTTCATGGAGTTCTGCCAATATATACTGTCCTTGCTGAGTGATGAGACACTTAAGATATGTCTCGTTTAGAGACCGCTTATATAATTTCCTATTCACAAAGGAAAATCTTACCGCCTAGACTTAAATCTTGTGGGCTTCAATCCTATTATTTGGAAATTTTCCCGAGCTCAAATAATGCACTATTGGATTCATCCAAGAAGAACATGCTTCATCTATCTCGTTTACCTGGTTGGTAGTAATTGATGATGCCGACTGGAAATAGACATGGAGGAACATCGTTTCTTTTATTGGGAGGGATCGACCCATTGCGCGACATCTGCCTTTTCATTCGAATCCCACTGGGGATATTCTTAAGCTTCAAACATGAAACTCCTAATTAAGTAAGCAACGGACATACATACTTGATCATGTGTTGGTCTCGCGTTTCGTATTCTCCGTTTTCTTGCCCTACTACTAGTTGAGAGTCACTTCGTATGATGATTTTTTTTTAAAGATACAGACGTTGCGAGGTCGATTCTAGCTAGGATTGCTTCATATTCAATCTTATTATTAGACACAGGAAAGTCTAGCTATATGGACTGTTCTATTATTTTCCATGTTGGGGCTTTAAGTTGCAAATCGACTCCAGCTCCCGTTTTTCGAGAGGCTCTGTCTACATTAAGGATCCACTAGCCAGAGTTATCCAAGTTCGCATCCTGTTAGGGAATTTTTGCTAAAGAGTCTGCTAATATCTGCCCCTTTAATGCCAAGTGAGGTTTATATTGAATATCGAATTCACTTAGCTCAATTGCCTATCGAACCATCCTCCCTGATAGGTTAGGCTTATGTATAGTGCTTCGTAAAGGGAGATTGATTAGCACGATGACTGGGTGTGACTGGAAGTAGGGGTGAAGCTTCTTAGCTGCCACATGGAGGGCTAGTGTCGGTTGTTCGAGATTGGTATACCGAGTTTCTACCTCAAACAGAGACTTGCCTATGAAGAATATTGGTCTATGTTTTCGGTTTTCATCTTCTTTGAACAAAGCTGCACTTATTGAGACTTCTAAAACCACTAAGTAAAGATAGAGCATATCGCCTGCTTCTAGGCTCGCCATAATTGGCGGTTTAGTAAGATAGTGTTTGATTGCCATGAAAGCTTGGTCGCATTCTTCATTCCAACCAGCCCTTTTTGCTCCCCTTAGAGTGATAAAAAAAATAGTTTTAATCGATATGTGAAACGAGATATGAGCAGATCCAGTGCCCGGCCCGTGCAGTTAGTTGTTATACTCGTTTTACGGAGGTAGGAATGCGAGAATCCATTATAGCTTTGAGTTGAATAGGGATTGACCTCTATCCCTCTCTAGGTCTATAAAGCTACAAATATTGTGACGATTGCTTGGCATTTCAAGGGTTAAGTTTCACATTAATAACTTCGCAATAGCTCGAAAATGCTGCCGGATGCTTGGTGTGATTGAAGCATTTTTTGGACTTTACAAGCATATCATTGATATAAACCTTCATGGTTTCTCCCAACAGTGGTCGGAATATCTTAGTTACCAACCTTTGATAAGTTTTTCCAACATTCTTCAAGCTAAAAGGCATCACATTGTAGCAGTATAACCCGTGTGATGTAATGAAGGTCGTTTTCTCTACGTCAGGTGGGTGCATGGGAATATGATGATATCCAGAGAGAGCGTCTAGAAATGATAGTATCTCATGCTCGGCTACAACATCAACAATTTGATCTATATGCGGCAAAGGGAAGCTATCTTTTGGGCAAGCTTCGTTGAGGTCAGTGTAATCTACACATACTTGCCACTTACCGCCTTTCTTCAGAACCACCACCATGTTGGCTAGCCATTGGGGGTACTTCACTTCTCTGATGAAACCTACTCTCAGTAAGTTGTCAACTTCCATCTGAATAATCTAATGGCGAGCTAGGTGGAAACGCCTTAATTTCTGCCTTACTGGTTTGGCCGTGGGAATAATATTCAATTTGTGAGAGGCCACCGTCGGGTTAATTCCAACCATATCTGAGTGGCTCCAGGTGAATACATCTATATTATTTAATGGTGTGAGTTGTAACTGTTCCCTTTCTTCATTGGATAAAAGAGAAATGACATAAGTGAATTTCTCTGGCCCGTATAATGTCACTTTTTCCAAGGGATCCATAGCCAGCTGGTTCTTCTCTTTCGCCCTGATCTGAGTGGCGAATTGTGATTCCTATATGGGGGTTTAATCTTCGATGGGAGGATTTTCAGAGTTCTTCTCCCCTCCCAATTCCCATATAGATAGTTAATAACATTGCTATGCGACCAATTGACTTCTAAAAAGGTCAACCTGCCCAACGTTAGTCAAATAGCTAACCATTTAGTGGTAGGTTGAAGGGACAACCTTCATCGAGTGCCATGCTTACCCTATTATGGCATTGTAAGGCCCCAAGTCTTCTAAAATTGAAAACAAGACTTTTTGAGTGACTAGCCCTGCTTTTACAGAGAGTGTGACATCTTCTAGTGTTACAGTAGTTGCTTCATTAAAACCAAAGAGGATTAGCCTGGCTAAGTGCAACATACCTTAGAAAAGCTTCATCTGTTTGAAGGCTGGTAGGTGCAATGAATTTGCTACACTGCCAGGGT
Organism: Tetrastigma voinierianum; assembly: GCA_016808115.1. Lineage (NCBI taxonomy): Eukaryota > Viridiplantae > Streptophyta > Magnoliopsida > Vitales > Vitaceae > Tetrastigma > Tetrastigma voinierianum. The sequence continues at coordinate 71,569 of JAEQBH010003023.1, forward strand.
CTATCAGTACCCTGTGCACATCAAAACTGTTAATATAGAGGGTGAGATCTAATGCATCATAGTGGGGCACAATGATTATGTTCGGGTTGACAGGAGGAAAGGATATGGGGCCATCCATTGGCTTGGTTTCTTCATGGCTGCATTTTGTGTGGATAACATTTACCTTGGCCTTAATTGTGGTAGCCCTCAAGAGCTTTTTTTGTTGGCGCTTCGACTGATATTGGTTGTCAGATAGGTCGCCTAGTATATAATTTATGGTTGGGCTTGGATTTTGACAGGATTGTTGCTCCAATTGTAATTCTATCTATTGCTTGCCCTGATTCCTCTCTATGGTCGGCTTCTTTGACATACCTCCTGAGGTGCCCATCCTTGATAAGCTTTTCCACTAAGAACTTTAGGCTTCGACACTTGTCGGTCTCATGCCCATGATCTCTATGATAACCACACCGTAAGGATTTGTTTCTTTACGAAGGATCCGTTTGGATCGATGCAGGCCATTTAAACTCTGGCAAGTCGCGAATGATGGGAAATAACTTCTCGTATGAGATTTTCAAGGGGTGAATCGTGGGAGCACTTTTTTTGTTGTGACTGATAACGGGACCACTTTCGGTCTCTACCCTCACCTTCCTTGGACTCAGATGGCTTCTTCCACTACAACAAATTTGGTCTATAGCCACATTACTAAGACGACGTTTTATTAAACATTACTTATGATATAAATAACATTTAGCAAGCGATTCCATAAAATGTTGTAATACAAAACTTTTAGTGACAATTTTTGCGATAATTTAACAAATGGTCTGATAGAAGCGAAATATTGGCAAACTATCTACGACATTTTAACAAACATTATTATGTTTATGACCAAATAACCAACAATTAAATAAATTGTAGCTTCTAAGTTTATTTGTGCAGCATTTTAACTTAATACATATATATGTCGATAATTTATTCTGACATTTCAATGATATTTTATAAAAGCGTTACTCTAGATTTATATTTTTGCGATGTGTATATTGACTTTTGTGAAAATGTTTGCAACGAGAAAAAAATGTTAGTGACATTGCTTGTGACAATTTAACAAACATTGCTATGTTTTGTGATATATAACCCACAATTAAACAAAATGTAACTACAAATATATTTATGCCAACATTTTTAGCGATACTTGTATATATGTCGATAATTCATTACGACATTTAAATGTCATTTTATAAATCGTAGCTATAGACCTACACTTTGTGACACATATGGTGACTTTTCGATAAAATATTGCAACAAAGACAATGTTAGTGACATTACTTGTGACAATTTAACAAACATTGCTAAAAATATATCATAAATGTATTAGTTCAAATGTGAATGATTTATTTTACTAAAAAAGAATGGTCTTAATGAACAAAAAAGTAATATTAAGTTAACTTTATGTTAATTTTTTTTAAAAATATATCCGATTAATTTAAATACCTATTAAATTACTTGTATCATATTATTAAATAATTTATATGATTAAATTTTGTACTCTATAAAGGATTGAATGGATTTTAAAAAAAAAGAATTTGATTTTCATCATTATGGTTAAGATCCAACGGTAATCATCCTAGACTCCTAATGAGAAAACAAAATGACCAATATGTTTGTTTGTCTTGGTTGTCACGATAGCATTGTATAGGTAGAGCAATAATATGTAGTCCGACTTACTCATTTATAAATGAATAAGAGGTCTTAATTAATAACCAACTTCATATATCAATACATGGGTGAATGAGATCATTTTTTGAAAAAAAGGCAGCCTTTTAGTTTGTTACATTCTCCTTTTTTTGTTGGATCAAAGTAGCATTGTGTAAGAAATGACACCAATAAATAATGGAATTATAAATAATAACTATAAAGTATACACACATTCTAGATCTCAAATGTCGCAATTCTACAATATATATTTTATACTTGGCTTGCTCTTAAGCTTAGTAATGCATAACACAAAATCCATAATCTTTTGATATTTTTCTAGTATCCCAACATACTAAAATTTATTTGAATCTAAGCAGTGAGACATATTTTACCCAAAATTAATATCTCCAAACATTCTATCTTTCACATAAATAATTCAAATGGGTCTTCCAAACAAATTTAAAACTGACAAAATCAATGACGAGAAAAAAATGATATGGTCGATAGCTAATACAAGCATTGACTTACTTCTTATACTTTAAACTCATATCTAACCTCCCAAAGCGCTCAAAAACCAATTGAGAAACTAGTAAATAGTAAACATAAGAAACATAAGATTATAAGAAGCACCATAAATGCACAATTGCATACACGAAAGGTGTAAAAATTGTCTTGCTTCATGATTGATTTTTCAAATACTCCTATTTTTGAAGCTTTCTGTAGCGATAGCGATCTTGTACCTATAAAAAAAAAAGTCAAAATTTTCAATAATTACGATAATGCATAAATTAACAAAACATAGAAGATTTAGTAAAAAAGGGTTGGTGTTTAATATAACCTTATAATTCATCTTTTGAGGAAGATTTATCTTTAAAGTGCTCTTCAATGATAATTGTATCATCCAATATCATTTCTTACCCAGCTAAAATCTTCGATGCCATCATTATCAACATCCAACATCTCATCATCTTGCACATGATGTTCAACACTCAATTCAAATGAAAGATTATCACCCATCTCATACACATCTCTAGGTTTTGTTCTAACAACAATGCACCAATTTGGTTGCAATGAATCTTGAATATATAATACTTGCTAAACTTGGGATGCAAAAACAAAGGGCTCATCAAGTAAATTTGTACCTATGTGAATTAACTTCGAGAAATTCACAAGTGTGAATCCCAATGCATCTTTCTTCACTCGCCTTCAGAGTCACAATTGCACCATATAGCGGTGTTATTGTCACATCAACTCTATCATCTCTTTTATAACACCATAATAAATAATGTTATCTTCAGAGTCAAATGTTTTTAATGTGACAATAACACCGCTATTTTGAGTTTTTCTTTTACTCTCCCTTTCTTTTGTATGAAGCGTGCCCTCGATGATATATCAAATTAAATCTTCTTACCACATTTTTTTGGGCCTTGAGCTAACCACTGAATATGTTCAGTGACTCGTGGACTTTTTAGTTCTATTAACCTTCCAACCTGATATATGAATATAAAAAAAATGGTTGTTAATATGCTTTCTATTGAAATATTAACTTGTAACCTAGTATATGATCATAAATAAAAAAATTGTTGTTAATATGCATCCTATTGAAATATTAACTTGCAACATGATATATGAATAGAAAGAAAAAATATTTTGTTAATATGCATTATATTGAAATATTAACTAAAATAGAGATTTTAATTCTACTTACTTCAGCTCGAAACCATTCAATAAATGTAGCATGATGGATTTTTTCTATTTCAGCTGTTGTAGCACCCTTATTGTGATTTTTACTTGATTTTCCTTTTGATGATTGCTTTCGATGATCAATGACAAAAATAATAAGAAATCATATAATGAATATATCAATCACATTTTCTAATATATCAAACCTGAAACATATTTGATAAAAGAATCTAAAAAAGCATAGAAATTTAGATTTGGCATTGCTGGCATAAATCGAGCAATAGCATCTGATTGTATAAGACATATCAGTGTGCACTGTACTAATGTTTTATCACAAATAGGTTCACTATGAACATTTCCAATCGGGTGACTAAGTGCAATCGATAAAGGGAGATTTTGAATTAAGTATGAATTCTTTTCCATAGAAAATAGAGCATCTTCATCATCATTCGTATTGATCGATTGAATTTAGTTTCAACACCATCAAAAATACAATGAAGCGATAAGTTATTGATTCATTTTGCGATGTACCATTACGCGAGGTGAACCCTCGGGATTAGCTACATTTTTACACTAGTTTTTTATTTAGTGTCATTAAGTACCTACAATCAAATACTAATTAGTATAAATCTATATGTAAAGAACAAAAAATATAAAAGAATTGTAAGTAAAAGATACCTTTCGATTGGATACATCCATCTATAGTGTGCAGACCTACTGGTTTTGCCTCATTTGCGAATGAGTCACTAAGTGCACCCGTAATAGTGAAAAATCCGAGGGAGGAATATCTTTTCCATTTGGCATAGTGTGACTCTTATTTTTTTTTTTTTTCCAATTCTTCAAGATGGCTTACTTTGAGAACCTTTATATTTCTCGGAAATAATGACAAAGGTCAATAATTACTTTACTTACATTTTTTGGTAAGGATCTCCTTATTGCTATAGGAAGCAAATCTTGCATCAAGACATGACAGTCATGACTTTTCAAGCCTATCAACTTACGTTGCTTCAATTTCACACGCCGAGAAATATTGGAAGAATAACTATCACGGCACTTCGTTCATTTAGTACTCCAGTAGAAGGTCTTTCTCTTTTGAAGACATTGTATAACAGCGGAAGTAAATGCATCCTTCCATTAAGGCTCTATTGGATGGAGACCACTTCTTATGCGATTTTTTCCAGAGTCGAGTCGGAACTCAAATTGTCTGACTTCCTTGATGTTGAACAAACGTACTAATGTTATCACATACATTTTCTCCAATATGCATGACATCAAGATTATTCTAATCAAATTAGTCTCCCGATAGGGTAAAGTAAAAAATATACTTTTCCTTGCCACCCCTCATAAAAGAAACAATTTCACCATTTGCATTATGCACACCCGACTAGCCGTTCAATTGTTGCATAGCGGTCGATCCATTTTAAATTGTTGTTGGTGCATTCCTCCATTCTTGATTCCCATCAAAATTCTTTCTATCTCTTCTAAAGGATGATCAATAGGCAAAATCTCACGATGACCCATAAAGCGATACTCCCACCATTTTCTAACCACTTAGAGCAAATTACGAGAAGCCACATATGGGACATCTGAATTTACCTCTTACACTCAAACTAGATAACATTCATAGCGGGAAAAATCATTAATGGTCCAAAGCAATGCGACTTGCAACTTGAAAGAATTTTGCATTAACATCATAAGTTTATAAACCGTTAATCCTACAATCAATCAACTCACTTAATGAACATCAAAAACATCAATCTTCTCCCCAGGATGACTTAGGACGAAGATAGTAAAACGACATGAATAGTGTTGCTTCATACCTGACCATGGAGGCGATTATATATAGATTAAACAACGAGGCCATGTGCTATATGTGACATTCATAGATCGAAATGGATTAAAACCATCACGTGCTAAACCAAATGTCGAATATTGCGAGGTTCTCTAGAAATCCTTATGAAACATCAAAATCTTTCCATGCATGGGCATCTGGGATATCAAATAACCATCATCTATCGTTGATCAAAGTGCCATCTCATCAAATTTGCTGTTTTAGAACACATAAACAACCTTAGCAGTCTAGGCTTTACAGGAAACCATCTCAAAAATCTTTTTGCCTTTTATGTTTTTCTTCAACGACATAGAAGGGCCAGATATTTAGAACTAATTTCATTTTCCTCCCATCGAGATGCACCACATACTGTACATATGTCATCATGCTCATGTTCTTTCCAAAATAATATACAACTATTTGGACAAACATGAATTTTTTATAGCCTAAACCTAGTTTTGAAATAATCTTTTTTACCTCATAAGAAGATTTAGGCAACTTTTCTCCCTTAGGAAAAGTTTCTCTCAATGTACCCAACAACTCGGTGAAAGATTTGTTACTCCATCCATTCATGCACTTTTTGTGGAAAAGTTCAAGAATAAAAGAGCTCTTGGTCTATTTCTTTCAATAACTTACGAAACTTTTTAGCTTCCTCGGTCAATTCCACACAATCTAATTGAGTATTTTCAGTAAAATCAATACCATTGTCTAATATATCTTCTCTCAAATTTCCATCTTTGTTATAGGTGTGACTTGTAATCAAATCTTCTAGATAATTTTGCACATTGTATTGTTTCTCTATAGTAGAAGATGTATTATTAGGTTGCTCGGGTTCATCGAAGAAGGCAAAGATTCTCCATGAAGTACCAATTTGTATAACTTGGAGGAAAATTCATGGCCATGATATATGACTAAGAACAATATCATAGAGTATAATAACATCCATTGACACAATCTTTAAGGACCAAGCAAGGTTTTCATCTCTAGAGGACTTACGGGCAAATTCTATGAAATTGATAGCTCCTTGCAAATACTTCAAACCTACCCAATCATATTCATGTATCCAAGATTTGTCCATCTACAACTTTGCTTTTTTCACTTTCCAAAGGAAATAATTTTTGTGGTTAGATGATAGTTTGAAAATAAAGCAACTAAATCAACCAAACAAAAATTGCATAAAAGTCTTTAGAAGTCTTAAGAACACTGCATCTAGCAAAAGATTTTTTCCTTCTATATTTTCAAGTTCCTCAGTAGCCAAACATAAATGAAAAGAAAAAAAAAGTATCGACTTGATCCAGTATAGAACAGACAAGAAGAAAGAAAAGCATTCATTCAATCAACTTGCTCCAGTATGCGTGATCCCGGCCCAATGTTCAGCCACCATTGATTTGGCCAAGCACTTCACTTATTAAATTCTAGACTCAATGAGCTTTCCATAGAGTCTAAGAACGCGCGAATCGGAGTTCGAACGAGAAAGTTATGGCCGTCCGAAGTTGATGTGGCCGATTTGCAAGGGTGTGCGAAAATTTGGGCACACCACCGTTTGCCATTCTGCACGGGATTTTACCATCCTGGAACACAGTGTTCGGTCTTGGACAATCCCAAAACCCCGTGAAACCGGTTTTTGACTGTCACAGAACAACAACCAAACCACACATCTTAAATTCACCCTGAAATAGGGCTAAACCGTTAGGCCATTACGTGGCCCTACGCGTGATCAGCTGGAGTACTGGGAGAGCCTGCTTCCTGCGTAGTGGGTTAGGGTCATGTCGTCCCGGGTTCTGCTCCTTGCACGACGTTGGTTCCGATTCCCCTCCTCCTTTCCTTTCTCTTTCTTCTTCTCCTTTCCTTTCTCTTTTCTTCTTCTCCCTTCCTTTTCTTTCTTTTCTTTCTTTTCTTTCCTTCTTTTCTCTCATCCCTTTCCCTTTCCTTCTTGCTCCACTTTCACTCACCTCCTCTCCCACATTTTTCTGTTTGGCTTTTCTCCCCTTTCTCTTCATATATTATTATATTTTATTATTATTATTATTATTATTATTATTGAATCGATGGGGGGTGATACCAAAACACACCACAAAATCCAAAGACATAAGTTCCTGATCAAAACCAAACCTCAACATAGTTCGAGACTGCTCAAAAATAGTTCCGAAAATTATGTCCGGATTGTCCGAAAATAGTCCCAAAAATTCAGCCCGAATTGTTCGAAAACAATCTTGAAAATTCAGCCCGGACTGTTCGAAAACAGTCTCGAAAATTCCTAAAAATTCCTACACTCAGTCCCAAAATTTTGGGACTGAAATTTACAGCCTCTCACGGTGTCAAAGAAAACCTCAAACCATTACATGGCCTTTAAGATAAAAATATTCAAAGTAGGAAAATTCCCTACCTTGTGAAGTTTGACGAAAACTACAAGATTTTAGTATCCACGCGTAGCTCTCGATGTGTGGACCGACTTTGCCTTTTGCTCCGATGAAAACCTACGATCCGATTTACGCTAGATCTTATAAAGCGGTTTTTCCTTTCTCTCTCTCTCTTCTCCTTTCTCCTTTCTCCCACGCTCCACCCGTAGTTTCCTCTTTTCATTTTTTTTCCTTTTAACTTTCCTTTTTTTATTTATTTATTATTAGTGGGATACATGGTGAGCATTACGCCATATGTCCGTCTACAATACGGGTTCGTTTCCTATACGAGTAATTTATTCTTTTAGTTCAATTTATTTTAAATGAACTTATCTCAGAACATTTCAGACTTTGAGATTTTAAGTAAAAATCTCGTCCTTGAAGTCATTAGCGACTTATCACCCGAAGAGAGCTAGTAAAAATTCAAGGTGTCTCGAAATTCGATGAAATTTTTACGGGTCATTAGTTTGAACAAATTTAACAGCGTAGTCCATTTCGTCATCCGAGATCTAGAGAATTTTCTAGGATTCCCTGAACCATTATGGTAACTTATTATTATTATTATCATTTTTATATTTTTGAAAATTTCTAATTTTCCCGGGTTTTACATGCAGCTTGGCAGCCTGCCACATGGCAGGCCAGGTGCCCTACCACCCGGTGCCACGTGGTCACTCATACCTCGATTTTATAATTTTTTTTCTTCAAAAAACGTGAAATTCTGACAATCTTGGAATTCGACAAAATTCGATTGGGGTGCTAGATTTCGCGAGACGATTCCAACGGTGCAATCCGTTTTGTCATCCTAGATATAGAAAAATCCCAGATTTTCCTCCGGGACTATTCCGACAAATTCATAGTTTTCCATTTTTAGAAAATTTTTAAATTTAAATTTTTCATGGGTTTTGCATTATGCCTATTCTTATGCCTAGCTTTCTTGGATATATTAATATACATGATTTTTACATGAAGGATAAAGTTGTTCAATATGCATCAACTTCAATCGGTACATGAACAAAAAGAAGAAGAAAAGCGTTCATTCAGATTGACTTGCTTTAAGGCAGAGGAACTTACAATTTATAATTGAAGGCGAAATCTTTCAATTTCTTTCTTTTGATATCTTCTTCCATCCTTCTCTCTAATTCTCCCTTGATTTTTTCAGTTTTCTTAGTAATTCTTTTATCTTTTATGTAAGACCTGAGAAAATTCCAATTTTCTGAAAAATGGCAAAATCGTAATTTTGGTAAAAATCTGAAAATTTTCTAGATCTCAGATGACAAAATGAACTTCACCGTTGGAATCGTCTCACGAAATCTAGCTACCACGTCGAATTTCATCGAATTTCGAGACAATCAAAATTTCCCGCGTTTTTTGAGACACTTAGGGTTCCCAGAGTCTGTCAGCTGTTTACGAAAGACATGTGATGTCACAAAAGTCACTTATTACATATACTCATGTGACACATGTTGCATGATTAAAGAGATGATGGGAATAAATGGTTGAGATTGTGCCAAGTGTCAAAAATCAAGAAAAGGGACACATTGGGAATTATTGGAATTGTTAATGAGAATAAGACAAAAGCCAAATAATTGATCTTCTTGCCAAGCATAAAAAGCAGGCGGAAATTTGGAGGAGATCACGAGTAGCTTGGGGTTTGTGATTTTAGAAAGAGAAGGAGCTCATTCTCTCACAGATTTGCGGTAGTTCGGATAGTCGGTTCTCGACGAGCAAGAAGTAAAGTGTCGTCTACGTGGCGAAATTTCTGCGTGGTTGATTTGGTAGAGTTCGACAAGCTCGAGATGTAGGGATCATTCCCTTACTTGTGTTGTCTTTGGCTAGAGCCATGTAAATGGTTGGGGATGTTCGAGGCAGATTAGCCGCGTTTAGGTCTAGCTTTGGGCAAGGTGGAGAAAATCCCCATTGTTGTGGCCGTGAACAGTGCCAACCCTAGGGTTTCACTATTCACGTGAATAGTGATATGATTTTTGGTGTAGATTTTTATGATGTTGAGTGATTCAAAATGAATTGCTTGTATTTGTTAATTAGCCCATATGAGCTAATTTTGGTGTTATTGATGTGAATTTAATAACATGATTTATGTGGATTAATTATGTTAGTATATACATGTTTTATATATATTAGCATGAGTTTGTTGGGATTGGCATAATGTATTCCATATGCACTGGGGAACCCTAGAATATTAGGAGCGAGTGCATGACATGAAATTGAAAGAAAAACTAAAATGTTTGTGAAATGGTGACGGAAGATTTTACGAAGAATTTCCTTGAAGTCGTCAGCCAGATCACTTCGGATGAGGACCATGACTATTTGGACGTTATCCGGCATTTAGAAGGGCGGCATTTAGTAGAAAGCCAGGTTGTGGCTTTAGTAGATACTTTTGTATAACATGTATTAGAAATTGTACATTTTAATATATGTTGAATAAATAGTGATTTATTAACTCTTGAACTATTGTATATAGTTGATGTATTTTGTGAGTATTTATGCAAGGGCCTAAGTGGCCATTATTTTACTCGCATGTGGACCTTGTGTGGTCATTGTTAATTGTTGGGACAGGTTTTGTACATTGGGTAGAGTTCCCCGTACAAAGGAGACTACACTTGATTACACCATGAGTGGTGTCGAGGTTACTCGACGTCTGAAATCAGCCTCAGTTGACGGGATGTCCTTGGGACCCTGATTTTGAGCGTCGCGACTTGGTATCGAGCTAAGGTAAACGATTACCTTGGGAGCTCGGTGGGTGTAGAGCTTAGGTAAATGAAAACCTAGGGCTTGAGGGACTTGGGCTTAGGCCATGGTCATAAGGTGTAGGAACATCACAGCTTAGTATAGCTCGATGTTGGATACTAGAGTTATAGCTTAGTATCGGTAAGTTAGGTATCCGATTACCTAGGACTTGATGGGGCACGGGTTAGATCACGTATTCCTTATGCACTCTGATGATTGTGTGTGATGTGTGATTGTGTGTCATGTTGTGTGATTTGTGTACTTGGTGAATAGCACATAGGAAAAAAAAAATGATGTGAAGAAATTTTTCTAGGTTTCTGATGTGTAAAAGCTGGAAAAAAGTAAATAAAATAAAAAATAAATTTTAATAAATTTATTTGGTTATCTTAGAAAATGAAAATATATATATATATATATATATATATATTTAGTGGTTTTCTAGTAATTTAGGATGAAAAAAATGATGTGAAAAAAAAAAAAGCGGTGCGGGGGCATGGGATAGACTCACTTGAGTACTGGATTAAGTCTGCAGCCTATGGCTGTATTGTGACGGGCTAAACGAGGCGGTGCGGCGCGCATGGACAGAGCGGGACTCGGCCACGAGCCAGGCCCCGAGACACTCCACGTGATACGGTCGGAGGACATGGGCGCGACACGGTGTGGGTAAGGCCACGATAAGGCGAGGCGTGCGCGATACGGCCGCGGTCGCGCATCGGCGGGAGTTGGGTTGCGATCTGAAAAGATTGTATCGTGGCTAGAGGCGACCTTGTGTCGCGTCTGATGCAGCCGGGGGCTGCGATCTGATGCTCGGTGCCTGCGACCTCGCTCAGTGGCTTGCGACACGGCGCAGGGGCGTTGCGACATACTGCGATAGCCTGCGACACGGTGCGTGTGCATGGCCTTGAGTCTTTGGAGTGTCGCGTCACGGCCTGCTACGGCCAACCCGGGCACAAACATGGCCGATCTGAAACCACGATATAGCAGCCTGGCCCGACACGGCCACGACACAGGCGCGATGCGTGTGGCACATGTGGCCTTGGTAGGTCGGGTGTGCACTGGTGCACCTGACCAAATTTTATTTCGGTCTTATTTGTTCTAAGTCAACATTTTTGGGACCTTGTTCATGAACACTATTCATGAGCCTTTGTTCCACGAGTTTTAAAAAAATAAAAATAAATAAATAATAAAAATATATTTTTTTGAAATAAAATAAAATAATTTTTTTTTTGTTAAATATGATTTAATATATGGAATTAATTGTCTTGTATTACCTGTGAATGCATGGACATTGTGTATGAAATATTTTTCTGTATGTGAATAGTGTCTCGGGGTTGTGTTTACATGTAGAATCTTGCATTAGAACAACGCATTTGACATGTGTAGATAGGTAGTAAGCGAGAGGACATAGAGGCGTCCATGAGTGCGGTCGAGCACCACGATTATTTGACGTGAGCCTTTGTTGAGGCTGTGGGATTGTGAACAGCTGTATTGCACAGAAAGCTAGTGCAACGAGTAGCGGGGTCAGTAACCTCTGAGGAGGTTCGGGGCACATCATCCTCCCGGAGCATTCATGGGGAGATCAGATGGTGGCGAGACCATTGGTTCATGCGGGTGGAGAAGGTTTTGGAGGCTATAGGTCGCCGACCGACCAAGATTAGACTAGGCTGGCGTTCCGACGGAGGGTGAGCCCGAGTATGGTGGAATTGGGCAAAGACCTCACAGAGACCTAGAGAAGCGATGACATGGGCGAGTTAGGGAGTTGTTCATGGGTAAGTATTTTCCGGATACTGCTCGTCTTGCGAAGGCTCGGGAGTTCCTGAGATGAGCCGGGGGCGATGGTGTGATGGAGTATGTGGCTAGATTCATGAGCCTTGGTTTGATGACTGCGTGGCCCACGGACATGGCCAGCGGGATTAGGAGATTCGAGAATGGGCGAGTTGTCGATTCGGCGGGGTGTAGGACTTCGCTGCAAGACATGGACTCCATGGTTGGGGACGACCTAACCGTAGAGGGGTGGGCAAAGGTTGAGACCTTAGAGGCCCTTGTATGTAAGTTCTCCCTAAGAGTTAGGCGAAGATAGGGATGATATGTCATGGTTGCGAGTTAGAGATCTCGAGGATTCTACTCACAGTGGACCTGAGGGTCATGGACATGTCAGAGTTCGACGTCATCCTTGGGATGGATTGGCTGACAGCTTACAGATTCGCTATCGATTGTGAGCGTAGGAGGGTTACCGCTTACACACAGGACAGTACTTGTGTTGTATTTCAGGGGGATAAGCATGATATTTTGCCCCAGACAGTGTACGAGTCCAAGTGTCAAGGAGAGTTGGCAGGTTGGTTAGCAAGCCTTACCCTAGAGGACGAGGTGAGACCGGACTTAGATCTACCTCGAGTAGTTTACAAGTATGAGGATGTTTTTTTGGATGAGCTATCGGGATTGCCTCCTCGGTTGTGACCAGTATCGAGTTACCTACAGTGCCATGTCTCTGTATTCCGTAGGATGACACGAGTTGAGTTACGGGAACTTCGGAGTCAGCTAAAGGAGTTCTTGGACAAGGGTTCATTAAGCCAAGAGCACTTCACCATGGGGCGCTCCGGTTCTATTTGCAAAGAAGGATAAGACCCTTTGATTGTGCATTGATTACAAGCAGTTGAATAGGGTTACGATCAAGAATCGGTACCCATTACCAAGGATTGATGATTTGTTTGACCAGATGAGAGGAACGCGAGTCTATTCTAAGATAGACCTTCTCACTAGTTACCATCAGCTGAGGGTTAGGGAGACAAATATCCTTAAGACAGTGTTTAGGACGCATTATGGGCACTTTGAGTTTACAGTGATGCCCTTTGGATTCAGCCCGAATGCACAGTATTCATGGACCTCATGCATGGAGTATTCGACCCTATTTAGATCAGTTTGTCGTAGTCTTCGTGGATGACATTTTGATATATTCCCAGTCAGAGTGGGAGCATGAGTATCACTTGAGGATCATTTTACGAGTTCTTTGAGAGATCTCATCGGCTATACGTAGAAAGTTCGATGAGTCACGAGTTTTGGCTTGCGGGGTGAGATTTTGGGACCAGCGTGGTGTCGACATTAGGCGTGTCTCAGTGGACTGAAGGTCGAGGGCCGTGAGTTGGGAGAGCCCGAAGTCAGTCTTCGAGATACGTAGTTTTCTTAGGATTAATTTAGGTACTACAAAGATTCGTGATTTCTCCCGATTAGTGGCACTTATGGCGAGATTGACCGGAAGGTCGAGTTTGATTGGGATGACCGATGGGAGGCGTTCCGGGAGTTGAAGAGGAGGCTTACTTTTTAGCTCATATCTTGCAGTAGTCCGGACGGGACGAGGTACCACCGGTGTATTGTGATGCCTCGATGGTCGGATTAGGATGTGTTTGATCACGGTTCGAGAGGGTAGTAACATGGGTTCCCAGTCGATTAAAGAATCATCAAATGATTACGACATGGAGTTGGCGGTAAGTAGTTTCGCCTTGAAAATTTGGCGCCACTAGCATATGGTGAGCAATTCGAGGTGTCTGAAATATAAGAAGTGCAAGTATATTTCCGTGAAACGCGAGACGGATAAAGTTCTAGAGTTATGACTTCACTTTGCATTACCATCGTGAAAGCGGAAATGTGGTGGTGATGCCTTTCGATCGAAAGTCACGGGGAGCATTAGTTTCTGGCTTCGGGAGTGGCGGATGCTCGAGGCGTAGGATAGTTTGGGCTGAAATTATTGCGATTAGGCACGAGTCGTTGGGGGAGTTTAGTAGCTACACCATCTCTGTTGAGCGAGTGATTGAATCGAGGGCGGGATCACGGAGATAGTGTCCATCGGGGACCCGGAGTGCGATCCGGTCTGGTGACAAGGAATTTGGACCGTCCACCCACGGATGGTAGTATTCATTATAGAGGATGGGTAGTGGTTCCCCGGTTCGTTTGAGAGAGAGATCCTCGGGGGAGTTCTTTGCTCTCGATTTGCATTAAATCTAGGTAGCACGAAAGATGTACTAGGATCTTCGAGTAAATCGTGTGCGGAAGTGAATAAAAAGAGACACGTAGGGGACTTTGTTCGAAGCGATGTCTCACGTGTCGTGAGTTAAGGTTAATTTTAAGAAATAACATAGCTGCTAAGCCATTAATTGGTAGCTGAGTGGGGAGTGGGAGCACATCACGATGGATTTTGTGACCCGCTTACCACGGACACCCTTGGAACGTGCGGTATGGTTGATAGTGGGCCGACTCCACGAAGTCGACATTTTCGCCATGCGGATGACCTTCACGTGGAGATCATGCGGTTGTATATTCGAGAGAAAGTCATTTACATGGAGTACTAATATCCATAGTATCGGATAGGGACCGAGGTTATGGCGCACTTTGGAAGGAGGTTTCCAAAAGTATGGGTCTGTGGTGAGCCGTGAGTGCGGCTTTCCACCTGGGAGACGGATGGTGGTCGGAGAGGACCATACAAGTGTTAGAGGACATGTTGTGAGCATGCGTCTTTGATCATAAGGGTAGCTGGGAAGAGCATTTTCCCTTAGTAGAATTCACCTACAACAATAGTTATCAGGCGAGTATACAGATGGCACCATATGATGCAGTGAATGGGAGGCCCGTCACGGTCCTGCGATATGTTGGGCCCAGGGTGGAAGAGAGCTCGATCAAGCGGGTCCTGATCGATTAGAGACACCTCGAAGGTGAGCCCGAAATGCGAACAAATCTTCTCACGGCTGAGCCGACAGAGAAGAGCTATCTTGATGTCTGTGTCGACCCTTAGAGTTGGGGTTGGGAGATCACCTCTTCTTGAAGGTGATGCTGAGAGGAGTGGTTGGGTTCGGACGAGGAAGCTATCAGGGGTTCATTGGGCCCTTCGAGATACTCGAGAGGGGCGGAGCACTATAAGCGTCTTGGCTGGCATCGCCTGGCATGTCGGGTGTCCACGAGGTATTTCCGTCTCGAGCTCAGGAGGTACACTCGGATCCGGCTCATGTAGTGGATTGGGAGAGATTGAGGTTGAAGCGTTGGGACCTTGATAAGGGACCCGGTGTGGCCGATATGGATAGTCGAGGTCGGGTTTTTTACGATGCAGGCGTGGGGTGGGTGAGGTGCTATGGCAGCAGGTGGAGTGGAGGAGTCAACGTGGGAGCACGAGGACCTGATGCGGAGCCGCCCCTAACTCCGCTTCTTGTTCGAGGGGATGAAGGTACGTGGTTCATGGATTTAATATTTAAATGACTAGTTTACATGCATGAATTGTGACAGTGCACGTTGCATATGCATGATTATTGTGATTGTCGAATTTGGAATGAAATTCACGCACAAGGAAGGGGAGAATGTAGAGGCAGAGAAAATTCCAATTTTACGAAAAATATATGAAATCGTAATTTGGTAAAAATCACAAAAATTTTCTAGATCTCGGATGAAAACGAACTTCACCGTTGGAATCGTGCGAAATCTAGCTACCACATCAATTTTGTCGAATTCAAAACGGGTCGAATTTCACGTTTTTAGCACCGGGTTAGAGTCTTAGTAAACGGCTTTGAAAAGACATGTGATGTAGTGAAAGTCACAATGCGTGTCTTCGTATGACCGTGTTGCATGATTAGAGAGATGATGGGAATGAATGAAACGAGATTGTGCGAAGTGTCGAAAATCAAGAAAGGGACACATTGGGGTGTGGAATTGTTAATGTGGGGAATAAGACAAAAGCCCAGGCTCATGATCTTCTTCTCAACACAAAAACGGGCAGAGGGGCTGGAGGAGATTGATGGCTTTGGGTTTTGTGATTTAGAGAGAAGACTCATTCTCTACAGATTTGCGGCAGTTGAGACGGTCGGTTCTCGACAGACAAGAAGTAAAGTCGTCTACGTGGCGGGAGGCTGCGGCGTGGACCGTTGGTGAGTTAAACTATTTCGAGAGATGTAGGGATCTTTTTCCTACTTGTGTTATTCTTTGGCTAAGAGCCATGTGAATGGTTAGGGATGTTACGAGGCTTGGGTGCGGCGTTTTCGGTCTTAAAAGCTTTGAGAGCCCAGGAGTGGAGAAGAATCCCGGTGTTGTGGCCGTGAACGGTGCTAACCGGAGGGGTTTCCTTTGTTCACGTGAATAGTATTGTGATTTTGGTGTGAATTTTATGATGTTGGTGATTCAAATGAATTGCTTGTGTTTGTTAATTAGCCCATGTGAGCTAATTTTGGTATTATTGACGTGAATTTAATCACATGATTTATGTGGATTAATTATGTTAGTACATACATGTTTTATATATATTATCATGAGTTTGTTGGGATTGGCATAATGCATTCCATATGCACTAGGGCACCCTAGAATATTAGGACTGAGTGCATGACATGGTGAAGAAAACGAAAATGTTTGTAGAAGGAATTTTGTCGGAAGGAGATTTTTGGAAGAATTGCCTTGGAAGTCGTCCAACGGATCCGCCGGATGAGGACCATGACTATTCGGACTTATCCGGCGAGATTACTCCTCGGGAGGGTAGTCGATATTTTCTGAAACTCGGTAGCAAGTTTTAGCGAGAACAAAAGACTTGTTTTGGCCCAGGATATTTTACTCGTGTTGGTTTAGGCATGTGTGGGGAGTCAATGAGAACTTGGGACATGGGATTGGTCATGTAGATATTGGTAGGTTCATGCCAATTGCTTGGATGTGATTGTTTGCCAGCTGTCATGTCTGGCAGGTGGAGTAACGCATAGGAAATTTTATTTCTTGGGCTTTGCTCGCGTCGAGGATCCTTATTTCGGGTGTAGGGATTATGTGAGAAGGCGACCAATTTCGCGTGCATTCAGAAAGCCGAGGTTGTGACTTTAGTAGAGACTTTTGTATAGTACATGTATTAAAAATTGTACATTTAACATATGTTGAATAAAGAAGTATTATTAGCTCTTGAACTATTGTATATAGTTGATGTATTTTGTAGTATTGATGCGGGGCCCAGTGGTCATTATTTTACTTGCATGTGGACCTGTGGTCATTGTTAGCTGTCGGGACCGGGTTTTGTACATTAGGTAGGCTCCGTACAAAGAAACACCGATTTTCCTTGAGTGGTGTCGGGTTACTCGGCATCCCACGGTATTCAGCGAGTTGACGAGGTTGTCGAGGACCCTCAGTTTTGGGGCATCACATTTTGCGACTCTAAGATAGATGCAAATAGGATTGGGGAGAGGGTTTGTGTAAAAAGGAGAATTGAGGAAAGAGACGGAACGGGGACTGAGGGAGTGAGGGTTTAGGAGTGAGTTTATGAATTTAAATATGACTAGTTCTCATGTCACACTCAGTTCCTCTGTCGTCGTATAAGGATTAGATCATCTGCCAAAACGAAAGGAGTTGGCCTTCCTTTTTAACAATTCACAGTCGCCACGAAGCCCTCTCCCCTTTACGGTCCCATCTGACAAGCCACTCCTAGTGATTCGTGCCACGGTAGGGTGATCCAGAATCAACAATATTTGTTTCCTATACTCCTCTTTGCGTAGTATTTCTTTGCGATTATAGCGAGTCTAGGGTCGAACACAGGGATGGGTTTTCATCCCACGAATGATTCGCATTAATGTTTGCAAATGGTGAGACTTTTGTTGGACTTTTGGATTTCGTTAAAAACAGGGGTGGTTGTTTCTTGAGCAGGCGGAGGTGACAGAATTAAAGTGTGAAATGGTAACCTTGAAGGTTTGGATCACTAGCTTGATATAATGGGGTTATGAAGATGTCCTGGGTTATTTGCCGCGTTATGGCGAATAACGTATAGTCAAGCAAAGCCGAGTTTTGTTTGGCTATAAGAGCCTAACCTTAGAACCACTCTGTTGAGTGCGATCAAATACTAAGCATTTAAAGTCCCAGTCAGTTTGAAACCCTAGCATTTAACCTCATTTCAATGGCTCGTAAATAACATCCCAAGGATATCGATTAAATACACCATTAAGAGATACCTTTACAGACCTAAGAAACTTATGACAAGAGTATTGACCAAAGAAAAAGCATTTAAATGTCATTTCAAACCTAGTTTGAAGGATTTGGAACCATAAATCACTATACTGTAGCATTTAAAGCATGAGGACAACTTCTGGTGGCATTAAGCTAGCAACCCTCATCTTCAAAGGTATGAGGCTTAGCGACATCCATGAGTTGTATCTCCCGGGGTGTGTTTAGCGGCCCAGGAAAATGAAGAAGAAAGAGGAGAGAGAAGGAAACAAGAAATGAAACCTAAAATGAAAGTTGCGGGGAAAACTTGCATAAAAAGAAAAGTTAGGGTTACAAAGTTTGTAGGGAGCTTATATAGTAGCCCAGGTGTGAAATGACAAAGGCCTAAAATATGAAATTACAATAGGGACAACATGGTAATTAATCAAAACGTGGTCGTTTGGAATCAAAAATATCAAAAACATAGGGGCAGCAATTTCGCTATGCAGGGAATTTCGCTAGCATAGCGAAAATTTTGCTATGCTAGTGAAATTTAAGCTATGCGAAAGTCCTGAGAGATAGCGAAAATGAAAATTTAAGCTATGACAATTAAATTTAGCTAGGCTAGCGAAATTTAATAATAGCGAATTTCACATAACTAAAATTTAAGCTAGGATTCAACGAAATTTCGCTATGTTCTTGAATTTCGCAATCCAGTAAAGGCCTTTGCAATGTACTAAGCGAAATTCTGGTTTCCTCTGCTTTATTTTGCCCTTTGCATCACTTCACATGGTTATTCATCGATTTACCTTCAATTCTTCCAATTCATTTTGACATTTCATCATACTCGACTTGGAGAAGTGCAGAGGATTCACATTCGAGCATCAATGAAGCCAAGCTCGCTGCTTGAAGTTCTCAAGATGCGAAAAACTATCCAAAAGCAGTCTAGAAAACCAGAATTAGAAGCACTAAGTGGACATGCTCATGACAATTGGCTTGAATTCATATGATTAGTGAAGCACTCAAAACCTATCTTGAATAGGGCTCAAAAATAGCACTTTGAGCTACTTAATCACCCCAATAGACACGTTGCTAGTCCCTTAGCGATATTCAAACAATATTAAGGGTATGCATCTTTGTGCTTTTACCAAAAGGTGTATATGGTTCGAAAAAAAAGGGAATTATTAATAATACGGATAGGCTTTACCTTTAATATGAACAATTTACACCCTGTTCGAAAATCAACATGAAAGAACAAAAACCATATAAGAACAAGTTTTGAGGCGACATCAATTTCAGGAGTCGACACGAACTTCCACCAAAATCTAATTGTTCCTAAGGTAACCCGACGAGCATAAATTGTAAATATTCCCTCCCAAACTAGCTCTTGCCATGGCCTTAAGCGTGACCAACAAATAGGACTAGCTACACTCTTATTTCTTCCTTGATTGCAATGTGGGTGCAATGCTAAAAACTCAACTACCAAAGTCGTGTAACGAAGGGTCCACGATGACTCCCAACCAATTAAGTTTTGAGGGCATCGAGGCGATCAGCTGACCCTGCGAGGCTTCACCCCAGGACTCGAATGATTTCGAGAATTAAGCACCTACAACACGCTAAACTTTACCCATCCACCCGTGTAGCGAACACTAAGTCGATGACTCCCCAGCAGTTAAGGTTGGGACATCGGGCTTTAAGGCTTCAGCCATATACCTTAGATGTTCGGGTTTCAAGGCAAAGCGTCATGGCTTTTATTCTTCTTTTCTTCTTTTCTTTTTTCTTTTGCTTTTTCTTTTCTTTTTCATTTGGAAGACTACATTGGTCTTATCATGGAGTAACACAAGCCTATTATGCTGGTGTCCAGTCTAAGTAGGCTCTGCAAGTGGAAAGAGGTATATAGCTTCTCTGACTATTGATACGATAGATTTATGCGGTGTGTGAATTAGCTACAGAGGGAATGTTCAAGGTTGAATATCTTTGTGAAACACCAGTTGACAAAACTAAATCATGCATGGAATTGTTCTATCATTAAGATATCATACAGAGACTGATTTTTTCAACTAAAAGTAGTAAAAACCTGAAAATGTAGGTACAAAATGATTTGCAAAGTGTAATAAATGCCAAATAATCGTACATAAAAGCTTTTGATATAACCAAACTGGCTAATACATGCTTAATATAGCTAGTCATAACAAAAGTATCACTACCTACTATTGGCTAATACATGAATCCTATACAAATGAGTAGGCAGTTGATAAAGCTGAAAACAGTACAAAATATGATAGAAGACACTCTAACTCATTTTCCTCCCGACAAAGTATAAACATGCCTATTTGGATAGGAAAGCTGAAGGTGTGACCTCACTCGCGGTGATGGTGGATGTGTTGGTGGATCCGAAGCTTTGCTTGTTTCTTTTATGTCCCCAGGAGGAGGCTGCTGCGTGGGCCCGATCTCGATGTGTGGGGCTCGAGGGCGGGAGCGAGTGGCTCGTGATCACGTAGAAGCATGGCATGGGTACGTGGCTCTCAAGTGGCCTCGGCCACCGAGACCAACCCGGCTGGTCAACGAATGCACGTGGTAGCAAGCGTGAGCGGCATCCATGGCGGTGACAAGCTCCCTCGAACTAACACAGACATGCTCCAGGAGAATCTTTGTAGATGAAAGGGACGCGGTGTCGAGGGGGTGGGTAGAAGGAGGTGGAGGAGGAGATGGAGGAGACGGATGGCCGCGCTGGGGCTCCTCCCTGTCTACCTCTACCTCGAAACGGGATCATCTCTCCCCTCGTGGGATCCCCTGCTACCTCATGCGGTACCTCATACGATCGTTCTTTGGAGGAGAAAGAGGCTCGACATGGTCGAGATCGCTCTAGGGCAGGGACACGGGGGCGCCGGATCCTCCTCTCGATTCGGGGCTCCTCCGAGAATCCCAGATGCTCAGGACCTGGCTCAGCACGACATCAACAATGGTAAAACCTCTGCTCGAACCAGGCCCTTGCGGTGGACGCATCCTCGAAGTGCGGCCGGGCGGTCATGACCCGGCTCGGAGGGCCCGAACGAATCCCTCGAGATCCGGTGCAGGGCCCCTCAGTATGGCTCCCTGCTTGTTTGAGCGTGGTGCTACAACGGGGAGCAAGGCCGGTCGACGGGTGATCACGAGAAGCATATGAGGTGGAAGGCGCCTCCGGAAAAGTGCGAATGCGCAGATGGTGCATCTCGCGAGGCGCGGACCATCTCCCATTGTGTCATTTGTGGCCAATCTCGATATCCTCGAGGTGGCACCGCTTTCTGCTGGCGAGCCAATGGGCCCGAAATGTCTGCTACTCGGAGTACTCCCGGTCGATCATCAATGGTGAATCAGACTCCGTGGACTTCGGCACTCCAGGAAGTCGTGGTGATGATGACACCGCTCGGGGATAATAAGCGTCGCGGTGTCATAAATGGCGGTCTTGCGTGATCGACTCATGGAGTCTGCGAACCGGATCGTGATTCTTTGGCGTCGTGTCGGTCTCCCCATGGAAGTCTCTTTACGTGCGAATCACATTCGCTGGAATCGGGGTCCTGATGAATTTCTGTGCCCCAATCCTCGAGGCCGATAGATGGCGATGAGCTCTCCTCTGGGGGGTGTTTGGCAGGATATCGAGACTCCCAGGGCTGATGTTGGGCCGGCAGGAGGGTGGGGGCCTCCTGCGTCGCCTCCCCAGGCAGGGAGGATTAGGTCCGACCTCGGTCGATGCCTCCTGGATGCGGGGCCTGGGACTGGTGGAGACTCTTGGGTGCAACTCGACTACGGACGGTCAGGAGATGGGCACGGGTAGCCCAGGTGGTGGGTGGAGTCCTCCATCTCCAGAGTCTTTGAACTGACCACAGGTGCTTTTGGTGAACCACCGGGTGCGGACCATGTCTGTGGTCGAGGAGAGTGCATAGAGGCGGCGGGGGCTCCTTCTTTAGGAGTGGAAGTGCCTTTGGCGCTCACGTTCGGTACGGGTAGGGCTCGGTTGGGCTGGGTGGGGGCTCGGATGGCGGCCTGGTGGCGCGGCCTGGCCAGGTGGCTGGGCGGCCCGGCATGACTGCGACGTGGAGCTCGGGGCATCGGCCCGGACCAAGGCTCGTGATGGCAGTGCGGGGCTCGAGCTGCGCCTTGGTGGTCTTGACGAGCAGCTGCTTGATAGACGGCGCCCAGCGAGGCGGGACACGGCTGCACTCCTGATGGGAGGCTTGGGGGAGTGGGGGTGCTGTGGGATAAGTGGGGAAGAAGAAATGGAATGAGATGAATGGCCCCTCCGCTTTATAATCAGTTGGACGGCCCGATAGGCCTCTCAGGCCAGAAAGGTCGTTCTTGTGCTTAATTTAGAAAGCTATTATAGCGAAATTCTTACTAATCATTATCCATCGCAAAATAAAAATATAAAAAATTTGGTTTAAATGATTAAACAAAATAAAAATAATTATTATTTTTTAACAAAAACCTAAGAATAATAATAATAAAAACTAAATAAAATGCAAATTAAAATTAGGCTACTAAAAGGAAAGTTACTAAAAATGTAACTATCCAAAGTGAAGCGTTTTAATAAAGCAGGTACGAGCTCGGTTTGGTTTGATTGGACCTGAAGCCGGCTCAATTTCAGCGTTTACTCATGGAGGGTGAGGAGGAGGAGCTCTTTACCCCGTGATGTACTCTGACCTTACGGTTTTGGCTCCTTTGTGTTGATTTTCTTCTCACTGGGTGATTTTGGGCTGATTATTGACTCTGCAGGAATGACCAAAGCATTCAATCCTCCACCAATTGTTTCATTTTCCTTAGCTAATTCTTGCAATTTATGGACATTTATTACATTGAATTCATTGAAGCAAAACTTCCTTCGATCCCTTGATTGTCATTTTCCAATAGCTTGTGCTTGTTACTCAAGCGAAAAATATTGAGCTCCAATGTCATGTTGCTAAATGTGAGCTGCATAACTCCATTTCGGCAATTGATGGTGCATTAAGCGTGTGACAATGGTCTTCTAGGATGGTGGCACATGATTGGGCCCATTTGCTATGGCTCTGTGTCGAAGCACTACAAAGTCTCTTGGGGTAGTAGATTTGTCACAACTATAGAGACATCCTCAACTATTCCTTAGGAATCTTCACCGATCAGTCAGCTATTGACAAAGTGTTGGTAGGTTTGAGCTCCTTGACCCAAGCGCATACTGCTTGAGTATGGCGGTAGGTTTACTCGCCCCAAGTCTATGGTGCTTTGTCTATGCAAGTCCGCATGATGTTGGCGAGGTATGGGGATCCACGGATCCTTGTATTTATTGAGATGTATAAGATTATAACACATTGCTTAGTTAGGAAGGCTTTCTTTTATTTATCCGCTTTTTATTTGTCTTGCGGGTCCTTGAACTTTGCATAGGTTGAGACACACTTAATCATGCCGATGATGGAATGTTTTACGCCGCGCCTTAGCACCTCCCAAATTTCAGCTTGGTTTGAGTTTTCTTTTGTAGTGGCAGGAAAATGGAGGCATGCTTTTCTTGGCTGGATCTTCAGCGATTATTACCCTTCGGGCTCGACTTCCTTTTCCTTGCATGTTTCTTCAGCAGTTATGGGCACTGGTTGCTCTATCTCTTTTCCACTCCTCAGAGTGATGATAGCTTTCACTTCATCCATCCTACGAGTTCTTTGGACGAACTACCTGTGGACTCCTTTGGATTTAGCAATGTTGGGAAGGAACCTTCCTCTCTCCTATACCTCCAGCAGGTTGTTGATCTTTGTGATTGAATACTGTAGGCTATCAATTTTATGATTAAGGTTGCTCTCAAGCCCATCTATTCTTTTGTTCAATGTACTTTCTATAGTATCAATTATTTGTGCCAATTGTACGTTGATCCCTTTTGTTCTTCAACAAAATTGCCTACACCTTACTCAGTTAATATAGCTTGTTCCAATAGGAGAAGAGGATAGTGATGGCTGTGGTTGAAATGAGGAATAAGCCCATTGTTTGGCACGAGGCACATAGGCGGGGGATTAGGTTTCCATGAAGGTTAGTTGATTCTTCCAATTAGAATTGTCACGTATTATCGTATGGGGCATTTGGTTGTGGCTTAGTGACATTAGCATGCTCACGACATCAAATCCTTCGAGGCGTCGGATGGTTTCTCTGGATGGACAGTGGGCTGACAATTGATGCATGGATTGGCCTGTGCAGTATTTTCAGTCACTGCTTGCACTTCATGGAGCCTTTTTCCTTCCAGTTCTTCCATCTTCCTAGCTAGGGTTGATATTCTTGCTTTCATTTCCATATCTTCGGAAAGTGCATAAATGCCTCCCCTTTGGTGGGTCGAAGGCTTCATTCTTTCAGTTTCCCTTGGATTCGGTTCATCCCAAGCCTTGGAAATTTCAGCCACATAATTCAAGAAATCCATGGCTTCATCTGGATTTTTGCTCAAAAAATCACCTCCACACATGGTTTCTAACGGTTCTTCCTTAGCGAGGGGACATACCATTATAGAATGATTCACGATCCATGTATCAAAACATGGTATGGACGTACATTGATGGTCTCAGGAACCTCTCCCAACAACGATAGAATTTCTCATTGTCACCAGAGCGATAAGTGTAGATCTGTCTCTTATTTGTTGGTCATGGTTTGCTTGGAAGAATTTCTTCAAAAACTTCGGCAAGTTATTGATTCTAATTGTGTAGCCTCAGTGGGTGGAGCCATATTACGGCTTTGTCCTTGAGTTGCAGGAATGCCTTCAACCAACAATTCCATATCGGATTTATACCCTCCTTAAAAGTTATGCATACTTCCTCGAAATCCCATTATGTGTGAATATGGTTCATTCTCCATACTATGAGGAAATGTGGGAAACGGGGGCACTAGGTAGAGATCTCATTGCTACATCTCAGTGGGGTATGATGGGGAAGAGCACTAACTCCCCAAGGGTGTATGTGATCCTCATCAAACTATCTCATTGGATTCATAGGGGTGCTTGTTGGCTTTCTTTGTTCCTCGGAGTAGAGGATCCATTTGTTCACTTGCCACTTTTGCGATTTCACAATAACTCCCAACGGTGCACTCCTCGATTACCCAATCTACGTATTCCTCTATCCCAGTCTTTGCATAACACACATGGCACAAATGAACAAAACAAAACAATAAAGCACCAAAAGGGTCAATGTTAGGTACACAAAATGTTGTAAAAAAAAAAAAGCGGTCTGGAGCGCGAGTGAAGAGAACTGATTACGACAAGTAAATTCAAAAGGGTTAAAAGTGCTACTTGTAATGTAGTTACAAGTACCCATCAATAAATGTACGTAGTTTGGCACCATCCGAGCAACGGCATCATTTGGTCGTGCCGCGGTAGGGTCAATCAGGAATCAACAATATTTGTTTCCTATACTCCTCCCTCTTTGCTTTTAGTGGTCATTGCTACTTGATATAGCGGTCCCAGAAGATTCGAACACGGGGATGGGTTTTCATCCCACGAATGATTCGCATTAATGTTTGCAAATGGTGAGACTTTTGTTGGACTTTTGGATTTCGTTAAAAACAGGGGAGTTGGTTGTTTACTGAGCAACTGAAGTGGCTTAAATTAAAGTGTGAAATGGTAACCTTGAAGGTTTGGATCACTAGCTTGATATAATGGGGTTATGAAGATATCTCGGGTTATTTCCTCGCATTATAACCAAATAACATATAGTCAAAGCCAAAACCCAGGATTTTGTTTAGCTATAAAACTGTACTTGGCAGCTCTGTTGAGTCGATCAAATCTTAGCGTTTAAAGTCGGTCAGTTTAGCCGCAGCATTCAGCCTCGTTGATGGTACCGTAAATGACATCTAAAGGATATCATGCATCTACCATTAAGAATGTATTTGAGCACTCAAGCGTAATGATGTGTGAAAAGAAGAACATTAATGGCATTAAACCTAGTTTGGAAAGTTTGGAACCATAAATGCCATACGCAGCATTTAAAGCATGAGGACAACTGCGGTAACCCCAAAACCAAAGTTGCGACCTCTCTTGAAATTTATGAAGGCTTGTGGCATCCAGCGAGTTGTCATCCTTGAGGGGTGTGTTTAGCGTAGAAAATGAGAAAGGAGAGAAAGGCAAATAAAACTAAAATGAAAGCTACGGGGAAAACTTGCATAAAAAGAAAAGTTAGAGGTCACAAAGTTGTAGGGAGCTTATGTGACCAGGTGTGAAATGACAAAGGCCTAAATGTGAAATTACAATATGAGCAATTAAATTTGCTAGGCTAGCGAAATTTAGCTAGCTTAGCGAAAATTTCACATAGCGAAAATTTAGCTAAGTTGAAATTTTATTATGATTCTTAGTGCAATCAGTACAAAATTTTCGCAATGTGAAATTCTGGTTTCCTCTGCTTTGCTGTTTTGCCCTTCCGTCACTTCTGCATGGTTATTCATCAATTTGCCTTCAATTCTTCCAATTCATTTTGACATTTCATCGCCTCGACTTAGTGAAATTAGGGATTCTCACATTCGACATCGATAAAACCCCGAGCTATTCTTCAAAGTTAAAATCTGAAAACTATAAGCAGTCTAGAAAACAAATTAGAAGCGTGAGGTGGACGTGCTCGTGACAATTGGCTTAATTCATATGATTAGTCTTATGGCGCTCAGCACTTATCTTGAATAGAGCAAATAAAATGCTTTTTGGTATTAATCATCCCGCCACCATAATTTTTTTTTTATTGAAGTATAGATATAACTTGGCCTTGTAGAGGACGTATGCATGATGACAATATAGTTTGATTAGTTCCATTATAATCAAAGAGTCATCATTGCTTCTTATTTTTAGTCTTTTTTAATTTTGTTAATGTTTAATAAAATAAATGGAGGAAGTATGACCACATGGTACACATCCAACAAAAACAATTTGGATGTGACTTTTATTTTAATGTTTATTTTATTCCAATATTTTATTTTCATTTGGCATTATCCACAATAACTTTTTCATTCTTTTATAAATAAAATATTAAGCTTGGAAATACATGGTTTTGAGATGTTGATGTTATGTATTTTGTATTCACAACTTGACATGTCCCATGATTAATTTTGTATTCTTATAAATAAAAATAAAAATTTAAAGTAAATAGAAAAAGATATTGATTTAAACAAAAGAATGAATAGAATTTAAATCATTTATCTGAGCTCGGACTTGAACAAGTAAAAATTACAAAATGGCCGTGCGATGTGCCTCCCATTTTTGGCGAGTGTAAATTGGCGGAGGTTTGGAAAAGTAAATAAATAAATTAATTTAATCAATAAATAATAAAAGATAGAATTTTGATAAAAGATAGAATTTTGATGATAGGTAAACCACCTCCCATGGTTTGCCCACCTCATTCAATGGAACAAGTGGGCCCTTCTTCTCTATGATCCTTCCAATCCTATTCACCATTTCTATTTTCGTAAAATCTTGGTTTTCGTATTTTTTATATTTTTATTTTTTGAGATTTTAATATATTTTTATTTTTTTTCATATTCCTTTTGAGTTTGACTTACTATATCAATTTAATCTTTTATATTTTTATATTTTGAGAGATTTTTATTATATTCTTTTTCATATTCCTTTTGAGTTTTGACTTACTATATCAATTTAATCTTTTTGATGATGGTGTCCGTGTCATATTAGATTAGGAGACTCTAAAAGCAAAATAGGGGATTTGACTTTTCTTTTATTATTTTCTTTTCTTTCTTGCTTAATAATTGTACTTTTTTTAAGGGATTCGTTTAAGGGAGAAGTAGGTTTCAAGTTTTTAAAATAAAAATAATAGCACATAAGGGATAACGAATTTGTTTTCCATGTTTCAGGTTATGGCAGAAAAAAATAATTGTAAATCCAAATTAAAATCTAATGATTGCAAAAAAAATCTCTAAAATACCCTCAACCTACATGATTCCCTCTTTCTTACCCCCACTGATTTTCTTTGACTCTCTCTCTCTTACTCTCTCATCCCTCTAAGGCCACCTTCCCCCTTCCATTTCTCTCTCACCCTCTCATCTCTCTCATTTGCAATCTCCCTCTCTCTCTCTCTCACCGGATATCTAATATAAAAATATCTCAATGGATATCTTAACAAAATAAAATATCCATAAAATATAAAATTGTTTAAAAATAAAAAATCATAAAAATATCCATGAAATATTTTAAATATCCATAAAATTATTATTTATTTTTAAATTTTTATTACTTGTGGATAATCTTTTATATTTCCTTTAATTTATTTAAATAATTCAAATTATTGAAAATTTATGTTAATAATTTATTTTATTGAATTAATTTTATTTAATATTTTAAAATAAAATTTATGTATTTAATATCTTAAAATTAAATATTAAAATTAAGAAAAATTAAAGGATAATATAATATTATATAAATGTGAAGCTAAAATAATTTTTAAAAATAATATTAACAAATAAAATGATAATATTACTGGCATATAATTGAATGCATAAGTATTAAGCTTTATATAAGGCGCAAATTATAATTGTGATGCTGTATGGTTGTACCTAGGATTGTTAAGGTGGTATTTATAATTTATTAAGTACCTCAAGTATGTTAAGCGATTACCTAAGCTCGATGAAGCTAGCCAAGTAGGGGTTCGATTATCGTTGAAACTACACGCACCCCCACATCATAACATGTTTAGCTGTCACAAAATTTTCAATGCTTTCCATAAGAGAGGACCTCATGTATCCATCAAACTATGAATCCCTGAAATTTCCCCTATGTACTTAATATGGTCACCTAATGTGGGGTATTCTATAGTTTATGCATTTATTACCTAAAAATGAAATATGAACTGCTGCTTAGTGGCCATGTATGTAAGAGGGAAAATGACTATTGATACTATTCATTATGGTAGTATCCATGACTATTAAGGCAGTACTTATAATTTATTAAGGTAGTACCTCAAGTATTTAAGGTCATACCTAAACTCTAATGTAGCGCTGATGATCTGGTGTCCGTTGACAACCCGATCAACCCGGAATACTCGTGGATCTTGGGGTAACTCGACACCAGCTCGTGAGAATCGAGAGGCGGGGAGTCTCCATTTGTGCGAGGAGACCTATACGGAATACAAAACTCTATCCAAAGCAGGTTCAATATGACCACAAGGTCTAATTGCAAATATCAAATAATGACCCCATGAATGCATCAATACTCACAATATAATGTCCAACCAATTATCTCATGGTTGAGGTTATACATTACTCTTAATACAAATACATATTAAAATTTACATTCTAATATATCTAAAACATAAATCCCACAACTAGAGACTTACTAGAAAATGATTCTAAAGTGTGTCTCACATCCATCATGTCTACGAATAATGTATTCCATGATCAAAATCAGTGCATGACAATTAGTCACAAATGGGTTACTCTCCGCTAAGTGCGTATGCGTGATCCTATGTAAACACACACTCAAGTAAATGCTTGATCCTACTTGAATGTCTAAATGACCAACCCATGTCCCGAGTCCTCACCGACTCTCTCACACTTGCCTAAGCCATGAATGAGAAGCATTATTTTCAAAACAAAGGTATTTGTTTTTAATTGTGGACAACCCTCCGATATAAGTAGTGGACTGACTCGATTATCTATTTGGTGGACAACTATAGATGTATATCAATTGGGGTGACTGAAGCGATTGATATTTTATATGGACTACCCTCGAATATTGTAATGGACACCTTTCAGATGGTGTATTATTAGTCGACCTCGAAGCAGTGCAACGATTACTTGGCGCCAATCTTATTCGCTCACTATTGTTCTAGGGTGCTCCAGTGTATATGGAATGCATGATGTCAATTTCAATACAATTTATATAACACATGCAAATATATATAACATGATATACATTTACATAATTTAATCACACAAACATGTTATGCAATTTCTCACTCCATTCATAAAAAATTAGGCTGCGTGGTAGTGCAGCCATGACAGTCGATTTGAATTACTCAGCTAAACACATTTCTCACAAAAATTTATTTCGTAGACATTCACGTGAGCAATCTGACCTTGGAGTTCTTGTTATGACCACTACCCACATCGGTTCCACTTCGTGAACCAGAATTCCACCCAACCATTTAAGGCCTCATACACATCAAAACATGATTTATGGCATAATTTATACCATTGAGCACCCAAAGCGGCCCCTACGATCCGCAGATGGTAATGGGCTCCCAAAAATTCAAATAATTTGGTCCTAAGTTTTGGGATCGATCAAGCGGCCGTTTAGGCCTCGGTCATCGAAGCATTACAAAGCAGCTTAATAAGATTATACTTCCAGTAGGATAAACACTACCTCACGGAGTTTGTCGAAAATCCTTAAAACGGAGCCGCACGTGGCCTCGCACCGTAGAAGCGACTTTCGTTCTTGTTAGAAAAATTCGGCAGTCCGATTGCCGTGTCTAGAGGAAAGTGGCTCTCTCTCTAAAAAAAACTCAAAAACCTTCAACCTATTGCTCCCTCTCTGTTTTTGGTCTAACCACTGCCCCTTTTCTCTTTTTGTTTGAGAAGATAACTGTAGCTATTTTGTCTTTTAGCTCATTTAACTATTTCCAAAATGACATCTATATCGCCCCTAGCACTATTTTGACAACAGCGTATACCATTAGTCGATTTATCGTTTCTCTCTTTCATCTGACATGTGTCCTTGAGTACATGTTATAGGTGACTTTTTCACCTCACATTTCGTTTCTGACTTTTAGATACTCGATGCCTCGAAAAATGTGTAAATTCCGATGTCTCGAAATTCGATGAAATTTGGCGGTAGCTAGATTTGTGAGACGATTGATTGGTCGTTTTGTCATCCAAGATCTAGAGAATAAATTTCGGATTTTTGACCGAAATTACGATTTTGCCCTTTTTCCAGAAATTAGAAATTTCTCGGGTCTTACATCTAATGAAACTAACCATTAGGGTTCAATTATGTATTGATCTATGAAGACTCTCACACACCAAAACATGCTTTAGGGTCTAGAGTGTAATTTTTAATTATTTAAATAAATTAAAGGAAATATCAAAAAGTTATCATGAGTAAAAAAATTGTGAAATGAAATATTAAAAATGAGTAAAAATTTTATTTAAAATATAATAAAACACTTTTAACAGAAAACACTTTTAACGAAAAACATTTTTAAAATTTTAAAATACCTACCTTAATTAAGTTTATAAAATATTTTTATATGTATTTTGTTATTAATTTATCCAAATTAAGTTTTAAAATATTTTCATGAATTTTGATTTTGAACCATTTTATATTTTATGGATATTTTAAAACTATCATTAAGATATTTATGATTTTTTATATTTCCGTTTTTTATATTTTGTCAAATCAAAATATATTTTTTCATATTTTGATCATTATTTATATGTTTAGAACAATATAATTGATTTGAGTTTAAAAAAAAACAAACGATATAAATGATTTGATTGATGTGAGATGTCCATGTGTTCAACAAATAAAGCTTTAATTGTTTTTTAATAGGTTTTTTGAAAGCTTAATCACTTTTACAATATAGTAACACTACAAGAAAAATGATGTTGTTGACATGACATAAGACAATATATGTCAATATTTTCTATTTAAATGGATAACTATGACATATAGAAACTTAATTAAAAGGAATAATGACATATATGAATTATATTGATTATTCATGTGACTTATGATAATGCAACTTTGGCCAGATAATTTATAAGGCAATATAAAATTAATATATTTATATATCAAGACATCTAAATAAAAGCAATAATGACATATATGATAATAACCTTGATAGAAAAAATTAAAAGTCAATATATATAGTTCAAATACTTCAATGTCAAGGTTGGTAAAAATTATCTTAACAAATAATTTACAAGCCAATTTAACCTCATTTAT
This sequence comes from Tetrastigma voinierianum, assembly GCA_016808115.1. Classification (NCBI taxonomy): domain Eukaryota; kingdom Viridiplantae; phylum Streptophyta; class Magnoliopsida; order Vitales; family Vitaceae; genus Tetrastigma; species Tetrastigma voinierianum. The sequence goes on from JAEQBH010003023.1 coordinate 103,724, forward strand.
AAATCTATTAAGGTTATATTTATTAAGGTTATATTACTAAATGTTGAAAATCTCACTTCTCAATTTTATTTTATTTTTTAATTTTAATTTTATCTAGACCCAATCTCATCTACAAATAGCTTGAAAGAAAATTCTAAGGCAATAGGCAAACTTTAAAATTTTGTAGAAAAGTAGAATATTTTATAAAATTTTATTGAATTTGATATTTATTCTTCATGCAATATATCCTTTATAATGTTTAAATTCTTACTTATTGCATTTTATGACATTTATTAAATGATCTAACATGACTTCCTTTTATTCTATATTGTTGCAACAATGATAAATATGAAAATTTTCATTATAATATTTAAGAAAAATGGAACTTAAAAAACGTCAACATCAATTATTTAAAAAAAAATAGTATTTTTTTACAAGCATGATTATAATTCTTTCAAACAATAGGAAAATACATAAAAATTGTATATCAAATTTTATTAATTGTATTCTTAAGATATTGAGCTTGTTTTATATTTATACATAAAAAGTTGAAAATAACATAGCTAATTTTAATTCTCTCTCTTATCTAAGTCTTCGGTGTCATAAGAATGCGTTGATCTCATAATATGCTATTACAAGTGGACTCTTCACAGTAAGGCCAAAAGATTTGCTACAAATATTTTTTCTCAAATCTTAACCAAAAAACCATCGTTACGTCCATGACCGTATGAAGACCTAGGAATAAGTTGTTGATATGTTTTTTCTTAGAGAGAAAATCATCTTCAATGGAGAAAAAAAATGAGATGGAAGCAAAGAATCCCTTCCATGCTATTCAATAGTCATAGTCATAGAATTCAAGTGGGTCATTTTGATGATACAATACTGAGGCTACCATTTTTGGGTGGAGAAGATACAAAAAATGCTAAGTCATAGTTTTTCATTGCAAAAAATTCATGATCTACATACCAATTTGAAAATCATTGCATGTTTAATTAATTATTTAAAAAAAAATTATAGCACCTAATTGATTAATTAATTAGATGATAACACCATTTTAATCTATAATTGAAAATATTCTACCAAATACAAAATAACTTTATTTATTCACACACACAAATAAAAGGTAGCAAGAATTAATATTTACATTTATAAAATGTGATAAGTTCCATAATTAAAAAAAAGGTAGCAAACTAAAAGTATTTCATGGGAATCAAGTCCCTTGACTTTGGATGAGTTCTCGCATTTCTCTAAGCTCCTTCTCCAAGTCTTTTTTTCAATGTGCTGTAGTACACCTAGATCTTGACGAGGATGGAAGTGGTAAAGGTTCATGGGCTAAGCATTGGTATATCTAGAATTTGAGCTTTTGTACTCATATTTTAGCATTTATCAATACTAACAATTTTTTAACTAAAAATAAGTAAAAACAGTACATTCAAGTAAAGGCATAGTATCATGTATATGAATCAATATACAATCAACGTAATTCAATTACATATTACATATTACATATAGATCAAACAATTTACTTTTGTTTCATAGCATGTCACTCACAATTATATTAAAATTTTAAAAAATTCATATATATATATATATATATATATATATATATATATATATATATATATATCTTTTGTCACTTACATGAATCTTACCCACTATAGAATGATAAAATATTATAGACTAATGTATTATTTATTTTAAAAAATAGGACTTACAATAATCGCTTGCCTCATAGTACATCAGCAATCAACCATTCCATGGTGCTTGATGCTTTTATTTAAAAAACGTTCTTTTGGTCTCTACCATTTTGGTTGATGCAACATAACTATTATTATAACTTATATGAATATATTTGCTTATAACCATTCCAACTGCTCAAGTTTTTTTGTTTAAAAAATTGAAAATTGTAATGTGGATTTTATTTAAAAAAATTTAAAACAACTATGTTTTATCTTCTTAGTATTGAATAAAAAAACTATTCATTTTAAAAATAAATTATAATTAAAAAAAATTTAAACGAAGGAAAAAATTAAAAATATTGCTCAATAATCATAAACATTTATATATATAAATCTGACATTTAATTATATTAAATATTTAACCCAATATCTATTATCGAGTAAGTAATATTATAAAATTGAATTCGATATTGTTAAACTCCTTTAATGAAACAAGCTCATGAAAACTCATTATCACTCCTTAATTGTTTTTTTTTTTAAATCACTTCTTAATTGTTAACACCTTTTTTCCAACTAATCAAAAATATATTTTAAAGTAGATGACTCTTTAGATAATCATCCTTGGAGAATATGTTTTACCACTGGGAGGTTCTTGAAGCCTTGTACTGAAATTTGACAAGCTTGTGCATCTAAATAGGATAAAATGATGAAAAAAAATTGAAAATATGAAGTTAGTTGAAAATTTAGTGAAGTGATATTTCTTAAATTTTTTCAAATTTTTATATGTTTTACTTGAGATTTGTTGATTTTGGGTTTAAAAAAAAAAGATGATTATAAGTTCTAAATGGATCAATATATTTAATTAATTCATATGTGGTGATATCTTTAAAATAAGGGTATCTCTATAAAGTTAGGGAAAATAAATTAGATTACTATAATCTTATCAAGAATTTGATTTGACTTTCATATAAATAAATTTTTATATTCCTATTTCATTTTCTAAAAAAGAAAGTTTAAGTCAGCTTGTGAGTGAAAACGTAAGATATGGAATGAATTTTCTTGCGGCTTTTAGTTATTTCCAAATGCAACACCGCCTCAATGGTATTTATATTTAGTTTAGAATATAACATTTTAATACCACACTACATCTTTAATATATGTGCAAAGTGAAATAGATGCAACCTCTTGAAATTAATTAAAAAATAAAAAATAAAGAAAAGAGGATTCTAAAGTGAAATAAAACAAATGTCAAAATAGTAGAATAACTTAAAATGGCAGCATCATCATGCCTATAACAAGCTCATATATTTAATACAATACATGTGCTTCAAGAAGGCGGATACGAGTTCACCGAAAAACTCTAGATCGGTCATTACTTTGATAACCAATACTTAATCTTACAACTCCAATCAATATTCAAAACTAAATAAGTAAGGTATATGATATTTCCTTCATAAATTTTTATGGAATATGTTCATGGTTTCAAATTTTCAATTATGAAGTGAATCATATTGGTTCAAAAATCTAATCAAGATCACATTTTTGAAATAAAAAAATAACATAAAAATGAGTTTCTATGAGCCCTCAAAGGAACTAGCAAGTTTGGGTAACTTTTCGTGCCTTATTTTCCTTTTCCCTCTACTTTCTCTGTTTTTTTTTTCTATTGATACGATCTAATGGATATTTTTAATTTTTTTGTAGGTGAATAGGTGATTCAAGCTACTACATGCAGAAACTAGGAAGGGTTGACAAATGATTCAATACTTAAAATCTAGAAACTTGAAACCATACATACAAAAGAAGATATTGAAACCTATTTTAACACGATTTCAGTAAGAAAAATCAAATTCTCATATTATTTTATCAAGTAGCTTGCATGTATACATCCAGCTAATACAAGTTATACAACAACCCAACATAAACAAATATCTAAAAAAAACAAAGGCCTCTTTGAGAAACCAAACTGCTAAAAACACAAAAAATACAACACCAACATCAAAAACAAAAAAACCAATGAAGAAATAAAAAAAATTAATCAATTCCAGAACCAACGATCATACATAAGAACTAAAAATTATCAAGAGTTATAACCTATTTTCTAAAAGAAAAAAAAAAATCAAAATCTGACCTCTCTTTCGTCCAATTTCTCATCAACCCTGAGAAAATAATGTTCACTACCAGAATTTGATGTTTGGTAGGTGAGAACAAACCACAAAACAAAGCAACTATTGTATCAAAACAAATCATGTTACCGCCAAAGCAGGTTCAAATTTTTATTTTGTTTCTCGGCTGTAAGGCAGAGAAAATTAGATTTTTCGAAAAATGGCAAAATAAGTAATTTAGGTAAAAATTCAAAATTTTCTAGATCTCCGAATGATGAAACGAACTTCACGTTGGAATCGTCTTATTGAAATCTAAGTAGCAGCGTCGAATTTCGTCAATTGAAGATAATTCGAATGTCTTGCGTTTTTCGAGTGCAGAGTATCGGGTCTTGTAAAGCGACATGTGATGTGACGAAATTAAGCATAGCGTATCTTTTAAGTGATGTGTGGCGTATTTAGCGTGGGTAAAGAGATGATAGAAATGGATGGCGAGATAGTGTGTGTCAAAAATCGAAAGGGACGTAAGTGGCATTATTTGAAAGTTTAATGAATGGAATAGCCAAAATAGTGGTCTTGCTACCAAAAAGACCAAGAAATGGGCAGAAACGTGCAGGGGAAGACACGGAGTGCAGAAAGTTAGGTTTTTGATATTTTTAGAGAGAGAGGGAGTGGCTTCTCTCTAAGTCGAGTTGATCGGGCCGGAAGTCGGATTTAACCGGGCTTGAGAAGAAAAGTTGTTCTGCTGACAAAGAGTGACCAGCGTGAGCGGGTTTCTCGGAGTTTCGACCAAAATCCATGTAGAGTGAGGGTTTTATCCTACTTGAGTTACACTTGTTTAAGTGTTTTGTTGATGATTAGTTGATTGAGGCCGTGGTAGTTTGATCGGTCGGCTTAGGATCGAATTGTTGAAATTTTAGGGCTCGTTTAGACGGTGCGTGATGATCCACGTTTGTTGGGCTGTGTGTGATAAATTGTGCATAAATTGTGTGTTGGTGTGTACGAGGCCGGAAATGGCCATGGAAATCGATTTCAAAAAGTGGAACAAATGTTGGATGTGTAAAATTTGCCTAGGGCGACCCACTTGCTCTGTTTGGGACGTAAAAAGCAATCCGGGTTTGTGTGGTGGACAACGTCAATGTGTTGGATGCTTGAAATTGTTGAAGTGAATGGCTTGTGTTGTGTGGAAATAAATAGGTTAATGCATAAGCATGATGCATTAACTTGATGTCACAATTATATGAAACATAATTGTGTGTGTAGACATTTGGAAATGGAATAGTGATTAGCTCAAGTGAGCAAATTTGGGAGTTGGTTGATCAAATTTGAGTAACATGTGGTGTGATTACAAATTTGATAATATATGCATATTTGATTTATTGGTTGGATTGTGTTGAAATGGAACAATGCGTTCCTGTCGCATTTAGGTAGCGCAGAAGTGGGTGTGAGTGCATGACATAGTTTTGAAGCGAACATGGTTGCGAAAGAGATTTCCGCGGAGGATGTTCAGGAGAATGGGGTTGGGAGGCGATTACAGCGGATCATTTAGGATGAGGACCATGGCTGTTTAGGAAGTTCTCGGCACATTCGCCTCGGAGAACAGTCGAAATGGCCTGCAGAGCGTTCGTTGAGTGTGTTTTCGAGAGCAATGAGTTTTGTTTTGAAATGATGTTTTCTCATTACATGAAGCTTGGGCGAGTGTGAGGAGTCGATGAGGACTCGAGACATGGGAATGGGCATTTTTGACATTCAAGTAGGATCACGTATTTACTTGAGTGTGTGTTTACGGTGGATCGTGCGTATCTTGACTTGGGTGGGGAATGCTTCGTTTAGATTGGTCATTTGATGGGCGATAAATTTCCTTGCTGTCGGAATATTATTTCGGTCTGAGGAGAGTGTGAGGAGATGACTCAGTTTAGAGGCTGATTTTGAAGAAAGCCGGGTTGTGGCTTTGATGTTTTGGAATAATATGTATTAGAATTGTAGATTTTAATATGTAGTTGTATTAAGAGAAGTGTAATAACTCTTGAATTATTGGAAGATAATTGGTTGGATATTTTGATGAGTGTTAGTTTATGGGCCAAGTACGGGATTTCTTCAGTATGGGTTTCGCGTCTGAGGCGAATAGATTTTCATGAGGTTGACGGGTTGTCGACGGCCACAGGAGTTTTTTGGGGCGTCACACAAACCAAAAAAAAAAAAACAAGCATATCTAGATTGTAGCAAGTCAAAACTCAAGCTTGCATCGAACAAAAGAATGAGAAGAATCCAACATAGCAATGCACGATAGAGGAAGGAGCATATCTTAAAGAAAAGGTTAGTTGAGCTTCTTGGTGGGAGATGAGAAGTGGTGTGCTTTCCAGTTGTGGGTTTAGTATTTTTTTTTCAGAAAAAATATCTTCATATCCTTGATATGCTGTTCTCGATATTATTGATGTGATGTATAAGGATGCAAGGGTTTATAGCAATTGAGTTGATAGGGTGTAGATAGGGCATGGGTTGATGTGAGACTAGTTGGTGTGATTTCAAGATTCACGTGAAGAAACTTTTTTGTTTCTTGAACTTTTTTTAATTAAATATTTATATTCACATTAAAATTTTGGATTATTGTTTTTTTCTTGTGCATCAATTCCTAAATCTACAAATACTATTTCTTAAAAATGGAGATATATATATAATAATAATTTCTATTATATAAAATTTAATATATAAAAACAATAGATGAAATAGGATCATTTTAATTTCTAACTTAGGAAAATAACTTTAAGCTTTTATACGTATATTATCAGATAAAATATTTTTTCTATTTTCCATTAAGGTTATACTTCTAATATTAAAGGTAATCAGTATTTTTGAGATGTATTTTTAATAAAATACCATTTGTAGATAGCAAAAACTAATTGTCTTGTGAATCTTAAAAACTAATTGTTTTGGGAATGTAAAAAACTAATTATTTTTAACTGTGTAAATTATGTCTACTTTAAATATATTAACATATCAATTTTTTATATTAAAATACAAAGCTTATGCCATGGCAGTTTAGATTTACACTTGGAATAAAAATAGAAAATAAGAATTTATTATAAAATTTTATATTTTATTTTTTTGAAAAATAACATTAATCTTCATAAAAAATTAAAGTATATTTATATTAATATTTAGTGTAAGACCCGAGAAAATTCCAATTTTTTGAAAAATGATAAAATGGTAATTTCGGTCAAAATCATTTTCTAGATATAGGATGATGAAAGCTGACTTGTAGATTCTGGAATCGATGCCGCGGAAATCCCCAGGCTGCCAATGTCGAATTTCATCGAATTCCGAGATAGTTGGAATTTCACGTTTTTCGAGACAACGGGGGTAGTGCGGGACACTTGGCACCTTGTGAGTGGCTTAAGAGGCGCCACGTGTCAATCGTGAAACAGTCGAAGCATTGAGAACAGTAGAGTACCGCATGAGACACGTGGCATCTTGGGTGGTGAAAATATCAAAGTAGATGGATAAGGGATAAGGGATAAGGTGTAATCCCGTGGGTAGCAAATTGACAAGTGGCATGAGAGGACAAGTCTCTTGTCTCCATCTTGACCAAATGGGTTGGGAGAGGGGAAGAGGAAGAGAGAGAAAAACCGTGGGATAAGAGAGAGAAAAGAGTGGGATTTTAGAGAGAGAAGCTCTACCTTCTCTCTAGGATTCCCAGTGATCGGACCGTCGATTTCCGACGAGGCAAGAACTAAAGTTGCTTCCCACGGCAAGAACACCGTGGATACGGTTTGATGAGTTTCGACAAGTCAGAAGGTAGGGTTTTTATACTCTTGGTTTATTTTTATTTAAGTGTTTTGTTAATGGTTGAATGGGTTGGTCGTGAGTGGCCGTTTGATCAATCCCAAATCTTGGGACCGAAGTGTGGAAATGTTTGGAGCCCGTTTTGGACAGTCCACGGACTGTTTGGGCAATTTTTTGTGATAAGTTATGCATTAAATTATGTTTTGGTGTGTATGAGGCCGGAAATGGCCATGGATTTCGGTTTCACAAAGTGGAATCGATGTTTGATGAGTGGGCTGCCCACGGACAGCCCATTGCTCGGTTTTGGGATTGTTAAAAACAGTCCTGGTTTGCATTGATTGGATCAAAACGTCTATGTGTTGTTTACATGAAATATTGCTAGGATGAATGGCTTGAATTGTGTGGAATTTAATATGTTAATGCATGGAATTTGACGTGTTAACATGATGTGGTGATTTAATTTGTAAATATATTAGCATGAGTGCATGTAAATATATTTCCATGTGCACCAGGGCACCCTAGGAAATTAGGTGTGAGTGTAATGAAAGAATAAAATGGAACATGATTGTGAAAGGAATTTCGATGGAAGAGATTTTTCGGGAGAGGAGTGGGTTGGGAGATGGTCGATAGATCAACGGATGAGGACCATGGTATTTAGGATTACCAGTGATTATTTCGGATGGTAGTGCAATATTTTCACAGAAGCTACGATAGTGTGTTTTCGAGAACAAAAAGCTTTTGTTTTGAAAACGGTATTTTCTCATACATGGCTTAGGCAAGTGTGAGGGAGTCGGTGTCGACTCGAGACATGAGATTGGGCATGTAGACATTCAAGTAGGATCACGTATTTTCTTGAGTGTGTGTTTACATTGAATCATTGCATGTGTACTTAGGTGGGGAGTAACCCATTTAGGGTAATTCCACTACTGGGCAATTGCTCACCCTGTTTGTGATGCCCCAAAACCCGGGGGTTCGTTGACAACCCGTCAACCCACGGAATACTTGTGAATGTCGGGTAACCGACACTCCTGGCTCAGGCAGAGAAGTCTACCGGCTATGCGGGGCTAACCGAAATTATATAGCGTCCTATGCTCTGCGACGACCACGAGGTTCAAACACAAGTAAAATAACGGCCACTTGGGCCCTTGCATCAATACTCACAAAATAAATATTCTGACGAATGTATATCCCTTGGTTGAGAGTTAACACCTTTACTCTCCATACGAACATATATTAAAATTTTAAAATTCTAATACATGTCATACATAATAACTATCAAATACAACGGCTTTCTTCATCGGCCTCTAGATGAGTCGATCTCCTGAATGCTCCACGTACTACAAATAATATTCCCTCGACCAGGGGTGAGCATAAGCCCGGTAATTGGAATCACCCAAATGGGTTACTCACTTTAAGTCGTATGCAATCTTTCCAATGTAATAGCACTCAAGTAAATTAGTGATCCACTTGGAATGTCTAAATGCACCAGTTCCATGTCTCGAGTCATCGACTCCTCACACTTACCTAAGCGGCGCATAAGAAAAATATCATTTTCAAAACAAAACTTGTTGTTCTTAAAAACACACTACCGAATTTCGGTAAATATGGAACTACCTTGGCGAATGTGTTGGAGAACCTTCCAAAGCAATCTGTGGGCTCCTCAGGCCAGTGAATTGTAGGACCATCTCCCAACACCATTCTCCGGAAAATCATCCATTGAAATTCTTTTCGCAACCATATTCATTTTTCTTTCAATTGTTCATGTCATGCACACACACCTAATTTCTAGGTTACCCCGGTGCATATGAAATACATTATGCCATTCCAACACAATTTATACAACACATGTCAATACATCATCATTCATATATTGACATAAATTAAATCACAACAACATGTTACTCTATTTTAATCAATAACATCAAAGTTAACTCACTTGATCTAACACAATTTCCACACAATTCATGCACACAACACATGGATGATTTTGGTCCAATTTGCACAAACCCAGGACTGTTTTTTAACAGTCCCAAAACAGAACAGTGGGCTGTCCACGGAAAGCCCACTCATCCAATATCGGTTCCACTTTGTGAACTTGAATTCCATGGCCATTTCCGGTCTCATGCACCCCACAACATAATTTATGGAATAAGTTATGATCCAAGGCTCCCAAACAGTCCACACACACTATCACCTACACGGCCCTAAAAATTTTCACATTTCGGTTCCAAGTTTTGGGACCGATCAAACGGCCACTCACGACCTCAAATCAACTCAAACATCATAAAACACTTAAATCAAGAGTAAAACAAGTAGGATAAAACCCCTACCTCACGGAGTTTGTTGAAACTCCTCAAAACCGGTGCCCACGCGTAGTCCTCGCCACGTAGAGCAACTTTCCTTTTTGTCCCGAAGAAATCCGACGGTCCGATCGCCCGGGATCTTAGAGAGAAGTCACTCCCTCTCTCACTAAAAAAATAAAAAACCTAAGCTCTCTGCATCCCCTTTTCTCCCTTTTCACGTTTTGGTCTTTTGTTTGAAGGAAGAAGATGACCACTATACACTCTTTTGCCCTTATTATCATTTACAAATCAAATAATACCAATCATGTCCCTAAGCTTGGATTTTCGACATTTGGCACTATCTTGGCCTTCCATTTCCATCCTCTCTCTACTCATACAATATGTGTCATATGAGTACATGTTATAGGTGACTTTTATTCACATCACGTAATCGTTTACTGCCCGATACTTAGTGCCTTGAAAAACGTGCAAATTCCGACTGTCCCGGAATTCGACGAAATTCGTCATGGTAGCTAGATTTCGCGAGACGATTTCAACGGTGAAATTCGTTTCATCATCCGAAATCTAGAAAAATTTCGGGTTTTGACTGAAATTACAATTTTTCCATTTTCGAAAGTGGAATTTTCTCGGAGTCTTACTGTCGAGATATTATTTCAGATGCAGGGCAATCGGAGCGACACTCATTAGAGGCCATTTGAGAAGAAAGCGGATTGTGGCTTTGTTATCTTTGTAAAATATGTATTAGAGCTTTTAAATTTTAATATATGTTTGTATTAAGAGTGTAATCAACTCTTGAACCATGTAATATAATTGGTTGGATATATTTTGATGAGTATGACGTGTAGGCCAATGTGGCCATTTTTACTCATGCACGAGACGCATAGATTTTCCGTAGGTTGATGAGTGGTCAACGGACACCTCGGTTTTGGGGCGTCACAGCTTAGTATCAGAGCTTAGGTATACTAATACCTAGGGCTTGAGGGACTTGGGCTTAGGCCATAGTCATTAAAGTGTAAGAACATCACAACTTTGTATAGCTCGATCTTGGATACTAGGGTTATAGCTTTGTATCGGTAAGTTAGGTATGTGATTTACCTAGGACTTTATGGGAACGGGTTAGATCATGCATCCATTGTGCATTTTGATGAATTGATTGTGATGTGTGATTGTATGCTTGGTAGTGCGAGATATGAAAATGTTGAACATTAGATTCGAGAAAATACTAATCTTAGGTGTTCGAGTATAAGGCGAAGCAGTCGAAATAAACAATGAAAAAAAAATTATGGACAATCGTTCCAGTTTTTGAATATAAACAGGTTATGTTTTGTGGAATTCAGGAAAATTATTCAGTTTTTGCACAAGAAAAAGGGCTGTAATTCAACTCTTTAAATTGTGAAGAATATAAATCGCTAAGATTTTTAGTGATTTGGAGGGTTAAGCTACTGCATCTTGGGAGTAGCAGGTTTTTTTTTTTAGAGTACATAAGGGCGAGAGGTGGCGGGAGAGCTATTGGATTTTGAAAAAAAATAAAAAATTTCTTGCGAGGCGAGAAGATTTGGAATGGCTCACGCCAATTCAAGCACTAGGTCACGACCTAGTTTGAGGTCGTTACGGCCGAGGGCGCCCGGGCGGGTGGGCGGGGCATGTGGCAGGTGGAGGTTTGGCATCGCGATATCCTTTTGGTGTCGCGACCTGGCTGAGGTTAGGATTGAAGGGTCCTTGGTCATGACATGAAATTCATATTGTGACCTGGGGAAGACAATTTGAGGTCACGACATGACTTTGAGGTCATGACCTGGTCTGGTTAGCTTGAGGTCGCGACCAGAAATGGACGTCGCGACCTGGCTGGATTGGCGACAGGAGGTTTGGCGTCGCGACCAAGGTTTTGGGTCGCGACAAGGGCGTTTCTGTGGGGGAAGTAGAGGTTGGTCGCGACCTGGTTTTGAGGTCACGATCTGGCTAGGCTGGGCTTGAGGTCTCGACCAGGGATTGAAGTTGTGACCTAGCTGTGCGGACGACCTGTTTTGGCATCGTAGGAGGAGACATTGGCCATTAGTGTCACGACCCCGTTTTGAGGTCGCGACTTGGCTTGTTGGTACTTGGTGTCGTGACCCCATTTTGAGGTCGCGACCTGATTTGCTTTGGTTGGGCGGAAGGGAGGTCGCGACATGGGATTGACGTCGCGACACGGCTTACGGTCATCAGGTCGCAACACAGGAAATGATGTAGCGACACGGCTGGGATGGGCGAGGAAGAGTCGCGACTTGCGCCCACTACCTGAAGTATCGCCGACTCACGTGGAAGTTATGCGCGTGACATCTTGACACTTGGTGTTGTGTAACTGTTGAGAGCTGCAGGTGTGCGCGTAGTGCCTGCGACCTTACAGTGCAATGCACTATTTTGTGCCCCCTTAGGTCACTATTGAGATCGCTGTTCATGGACACTTTGTTCCAGGGATAAAAAAATCTGAAAATTTTAAATTTTCTTGGTATGATTTAATATATAAGATATTTATATTGAAATTACTATAGATATTGGCATTAATTATCTCAGTTTTTTTTAAAATTTATGTGAATAGTATCACCATTTAATGTTTACCTTAGAATCTTGCGTTAATTTTAACTTGTCATTTGACATGTGCAGATGGCTAGTCGAGGCGAGGATAGAGGTCGTCCACGAGGTGCTAATGGGCACCACGAGTGTTTGACCAACGGGCTTTGTTGAAATTTGTAGGGATTGCGGCTCTTTGCGCTATTACGGGCTGGTGCGACGGTGGCGGGGAGATCGGCGACCTCGGGTTTATAGCACATCATCCTCAGGCATTCCGCGAGTCGGGTGGTGGACTGAGTTCATGCAGGTCGAGAAGGTGTTAGAGGCTATGAAGATTAAATCTGACATGACCAGGATTAGACTAGCTGCATTCCAACTCGAGGGCTCTAGAGACTTAGAGGCAATGACATGGACGAGGGTTCGAGGGTACTGTTCGAGGTAAGTATTTTTCGGGATGCTCATCACCTTGAAGGCTCGGGAGTTCCTAAGTGGCGAGGGCGATATTGTGATGGATTATGGCTAGATTCATGAAGCTAGCCCGTTTCTTGATGACTTCACGTGGCCCACGGATATGGCTAAAAGTCGGGAGATTCGAGAATGGGATGAAGTTGTCCGGTCGGGGCGGGATAGTAGGCTTGCACATAGGACATGGACTCAATGGTTGGAATGACCATAGAGAGAGATTGAGGATGTTCAGACACTGGATGTGGGTGTTAGTAGCAAGAGGAAGAGAGTCAATCTTCTTAGTTCGGGAAAAGTAGGGCTTATTTCATGAGGTTCCGAGTGCGGCCATCGAGCTGGGACGAATCGGGAGTTCTTAGTGTTGTTGGCGAGATGGTGTACTACCATTACCCAACAGCCGGACATATGAGAAGGATGCCCCAGAAACGAGATCGGGGTTTGGGGCAACCACAGTCCCAATCGGCGGTAGAGACGAAAGGATACGATATATTCCCTCTCAGCGGCTGATGCAGTAGAGGTATTTCAGTCTCGAGGGCTGCCGCGGAGGCACCTCTCATTACCACGAGAGGCGAGCCCTAGAGGCCAAGTTAGGGTAGGAAGAGGGCGAGGCCCCACGAGACCGGGGCGTTAGAGGGTTGAGGGGTGTGCAGCCACATCACCGTAGGTTGAGTTAGCCAGTCAACGATCATGCGAGTGCGTTTTTGTTATCTCGCTGTAGGCGAGAGTGTTATTGGATACGGTGCTTCACATTTATTCATCGTTGCATCAGTTGTGATAGAGTTGGGCTTAGAGGTTGATACCTTAGAGGGCCATGTGAGTTCTCCCCCAAGGGATTAGGGCGAGGATCACGGATGATATGTCGGTGGTTCTTGGTTAAGTCTTCGGGGGATTCTACTCACGGTGGACCCGGGGATCATGGACATGTCGGTTCGACGTCATCACGAGGATGGATGGCGGCCGACTTAGTCGTTATCGATTGTGGGCATGGGAGGGTTCCGCCTACGGGGCAATTACTTGTGTTGTGTTTGAGGGAATGGCTTGTGGTGTTTGAAGCAGGTGTATTATGATCGGAGTGTCAAGGACCGGGTTGGCGGGTTGACTAACAAGCCTTACCCTAGAGGACGAGGTGAGACCGGACTTAGATCTACCTAGAGTAGTTTGTGAGTATGAGGAAGTTTTTCCGGATGAGCTACACGGATTGCCTCCGCAGAGGATTGCAGACTTCGGTATCGAGTTACACCCTGGTACTTTACTCATCTCTATGACTCCACAGAGGATGGCACCAGTTGAGTTGCAGGAACTCAGAGTCTAGCTATAGGAGTTACTAGACAAGGGGTTCATTAGATCGAGCACTTCACCATGGGGCGCTCCGGTTCTATTTGCGAAGAAGAAGGATAAGACTCTTTGACTGTGCATTGACTACCTATAGTTGAACAGGGTTACGGTAAAGAATCGGTACCCATTACCAAGGATTGATGATTTGTTTGATCAATTGAGAGGAGCGCGAGTCTACTCCAAGATAGACCTTCGCACTGGTTTTCATTAGTTGAGGGTTAGGGACCAGAGATATCCACTAGGCAGCGTTTAGGACGCGTGCTGACACTTTGAGTTTACATTGATGCCTTTTAGATTGACGAATACGCCAACAACATTAATGGATCTCATGCATAGGGTATTCTAACCTTATCTAGATCAGTTTGTCGTAGTCATTGTGGATGACATTTTGATCTACTCCCAGTTAAAGTGGGAGCATAGTATCGCAAAGGATTGTTTCTGATTCTTGAGACCATCATTTATGCGCTAGAAGTTCGGTAAGTGTGAGTTTTAACTGCGAGGTGAGATTTTTGGGACACATGGTGTCAGCATCAGGCGTATCGGTGGACCAAGAGAAGGTCGAGGCCGTGATGAGTTGGGAGACCCAGTCGATGCCGAGATCGTAGTTTCTTGGGATTGGTAGTGCTTCTGAGATTCATTGAGGATTTCTCGGGTGCGGCACTTATAGCGAGATTGACTGGAAGGAGGTCAGGATTTGATTGGGATGACGGATGCGAGGAGGCATTCCAGGAGTTGAAGGGGCACCCACTCTTGCTCCTATCTTGATAGACCGGACCGGGGGCAGGGGATACAGTGTATTGTGATGCTCGAGGCGGGACCCGGGATGTGTTTGATGCGATCCGGGAGGGTAGTAGCTTATGGTTCCGAGTTGAAGAATGGCGGCGAATTTCCCTGCTACACGACATAGAGTTGGCGGCCATAGTCTTCACCTTAAAGATTTGGCCCCACTACTTATATGGCAAGGAGTTCGAGGTGTAGTCAAACCATAAAAGTTTGAAGTATATTTTTCCTGCAGTGAGACCTCGATAGCAGTAGCAGGGATGGATGGGTTCTGAAGGTTGTGACTTCACTTTTGTACAATCTGGTAAGGCAAATGTGGTGGCCTGATGCACTGGTCGGAAGTCACGGGGAGCATTGGCTAGTATGAGCTTCAGGGGTGGTAGATGCTCGAGGCGTGGGGCAGGTTTAGGCTACGGTACAGCGGCGAGCCTGAATGCGTTAGGGAGTTTAGTGGTACGCACGTCTCTATTGAGTAGAGTGATTGAGTCCCAAGGGCAGGATGTTGAGATAGTGTCCATCAGGGACCCGGGTGCGATCGATGCAGTGCGAAATTTTGGACCGATTCACGCGGATGGTAGTCTTGGTATAGAGGACGGATAGTGGTTCCCCGATTGATCGATTTGAGAGAAGGTTATCGGGGGTTTCCGCTTGCTCTTGATTTGTCATGCATCCAGGTGGCACGAAGATGTACGGGATCTTTG